>PVIW01006215.1:9116-91575 GCA_004026585.1 Noctilio leporinus | reverse complement strand
CGCCAACACTTGTTGTTTGTTGATTTGCTGATGATTGCCATTCTGACAGGTGTGAGGTGGTATCTTAATGCAGTTTTAATTTGCATCTCTCTGATGACTAGTGATGTTGAGCATTCTTTCATATGCCTCTGGGCCCTTTGTATATCTTCCTCAGTGAGTTGTCTGTTCAGGTCCTTTGCCCATTTTTTAATTGGGCTGACAGAGGGGAGCAAAAAGGAGATGGATGTAATACAACAACAATAAAATTAAAAAAAAAAAAACAAAAAAAAACAAAAAAACTCTGTTCAATGAATACTAAGCAATAAAATCCTAGAGATACAAACTTAACCTGATCAAGACCATGCACCTAGAAAGCTAAAGGTGGAGATTTGTAAAGGGGCCCTTGATCGCCAAAATACCCCATTTTAAAAACTTCTGTCGTGGGGGATGCAAAACTCCAGTGCCAAGAGAAGTATGGCATGTAACTTATAGCAGTTCCGGAATTAGTAACAGTAACAATAATAGCTCAAGGTTTGGGGGACAAGCACCAGGCTTTATTCTAAATGATTCATATACGCTAACTCCTTTCATCGCTGAGGACCCTACTATATGTGCAACCCTATTGTTATCCCTCATCTACGATGAGGACAAACACTTCCCTGCATCAAAGGGCTAATATTGCCAGGATCAGGATTTGGAACTCGATGGAATTGGACCAGATGGAGGTTTTGAAAACTGGAGAGGGCACGCTTTAGCTAAAGGAGGCACTGGCTCCCACTCCAGCTGAGTGAGGCTTTGCAGGAATGCCAAGATCACCATGACGACGTCACATTTTTTAAGAGAAACTAGGAAGCTAAATGTTTACGGGAAATCCCTGATTTTTAAATGTTGGCAATCACTAAACAAACTAAAACCTCAGTGCATGGCATCCTCCCTCTCCCTTCCCACTGTAAAATCTACAGGGGTCTGTGCTGGCCTTACTCTGGGCCCTCTTTTTTCTACAAGCCTCGCTTAAGCGCCTAATGAATCTGTAGTTCTCAATTCTCTGCCCCTGCCTTATGCCCTCTGAGAAAATGTTTTTAACCAATTCACTTTAAGAGGTTAGAGAATGAGACTAATTCATATGTGGCTTCCCTGGGGATATTTGCATATTAATTTAGGCAGCTGATACACCAAGCTTAGGTGATGCACTAAGCCTGGAATTTTGCAGATACAACAAGGTGCCTCTAGACTGAGACCTGGCACAAACTGCCCGACTATTCCAGCTTTCTGTCACCCAGGGCCGCTCACAGGGTTCCTGACAGCTCATGCTGAGCAGGCTTGGGGAGGCCTGTGGGGAATCTGCAGACACCCCAGGATCTCGGACTAGCAGACCTGCTTTATTTAGCTGTACAGGTGGGAACCCACTAGAAGGCACAGCCATGCTCTCTAACCTAGAGAACACGTCTGAACCTCTGACCGCTGGGAGAGCAAATACTTGAAAACAACAGCATTTCTGGGCCTTATTCACTAAGGCCTCTCACAGTGTTGCTTTCACACTCTGTCACAGTTGAAAAGTTACCACATTTGGATAATATATTTAAAGGCATATGGTTTTCAAGCCACAAGGGGCCCTTTGCAAAACACAGAAGCCAGTCAAGGTCAGCGCAATGGCACTGAAGGCGAGGCCCTCTCATGTCCAGGGACTCACCCAGCATGTGCTGGCCTAGCAGTGGATGCATAATAAGCAATCCCTTCCTGAAAACAGGCGTCCTGCCTTTTTCACAAGTGCGGCCTACATAATGTGCGTGCTTTCTGATGCTTGGATGTTAAGTGGATGTTAGGGTGACTGAATTTGGATCAGCTTATTGAGAGAATCATTCAAAAGTATATTTTCTTCAAACAAAAGCCACACACTCTTAGAATTAACCACATACACGCAGCAGAACTGGGCACAGTTGTGGATTCGTGCTACAGACCTCTCTCACCTCCTCACAGGATCCAGCTCTTCCGCAGGATCTCTGCTTCCTGCCTCATTCACTCGTCAGTGTTCCCTGTGCTGCCTGGCCAGAGGCTGGGGACCAGCCAGCAGCAAGATGTGGTTACTGGCGGGCTTCAACAGCACATTTGTGTAAATGAGAAAAAGCGCTCCTCCTGGTAGGCAGCAGGTCTGAGCCAGGGTTTGGGGCTGCCAAGTGGGTGACAGGTGGAACACAGTCTCCGTTCCTCCTCCCTGGGTGGGGTATCCTAGTGCAGGGCATGACCTGCACCCTAGATGTGGAGGTCCTGGCCTCAAGCTTTCAGGAGCTCACTCACCCCTTTGCAGATAGCCACAGCTTCCTTGGACATGGACTTTGGGTATGCCACGTTGTGTTCCATGATGGACTGGAAGAGTTCATCCTCATCCTCCCCTTCAAAAGGTGCCTGTGGGACAGGAGACAGGGTGGGAGGAGGAGGATTCCTGGCTGAACCCTACAAGCACCCTAAACCAGCAGGCCCTCTCCCTGGGGCCCACAAGGAGGCTGACTCCAGGGCTACCAGCAAGAAGATGAGGCAAAACGACCAGCAGACTTGGGTCACTATAAAGCCATGAAGGTCAGAGAAATTCGGATTTATGAGTGGGTATCAGCTGACACTGTCTTCTAAAGAAACCACACAGATGGGGACTTTTCCTATTAATCACTTAAAATTCAATTACCTGTCCAGCCAGCATTTCATACAGCAGGACTCCAAATGCCCACCAGTCCACTGACTTCCCATAGGGCTGATAAGCGATTATCTGGAAGACAGAAGGCAGTCCATCAGGGAGGCGCACAGGTCCCCCTCACAGCTGGAGACTGAGCAAGCACCTCCACAGTGAAAGTGATCCGTCGCTGGGGCTGGGGTGGAGGAAGAGGTCTCCCTCTGCCTGTCACCTGCCTACTGTGAAAGACTAAATTGACTGTCACAGTTTCAGATGGAGGCCACTGTCTAAAACAGTGGACAGAGAGCTCAGTGTCCACCAAGCTGTTTCTTCACCCTTAGAAAGATGGATATCCCTTACAGAGGCACCTGCAGATGGGAAACACATCTATGCATGTCACCTGGCCTTTTGGAGTCACTTAGTATGGTGTGTTATTTTTTATTTTAATACAGTGACCTTTTAAGGAGAAAAACTATTTCTCACTATAAAAGTAACATTTATACAACAATGTGAAACTACTTATCAATCCTGAACTGTATATTTAGAGATGGTAAGATGGTAAATTTTATGTTTTTATTTACCCAAATTTTAAAAACTTAAGTTAAAATATGTAAAAGCATTTATTATTATTTTACTATTTATTTTAAAATATAGATAGGTAAGAAAATACAATTAAAATTACCCATAATCCTTAATCAAAAGAAAACTTTTGATTGATATGTAATCTATTTCTTTCTAGATTCTTTTCTAGTAATACTTCTTGAATTCTATATGTATATGTTTTATAGAAACAAACACTTTGATGTGTGGAATATTCATAAAGTAATTTATTCACTTAAAATTTCCATGTTAATATTTGTATATCAACATAATCAGGTTTACCTTAATATAGTATTCCACTGAATCACTATACAAAATCTATTTTATCAATTCCCAATTGATTAGGTGTCTTCTGATGCTACAACAGAGATGCTCACAAAGGCATTTCCACATTTCTTTAATTATTTTCTTGAGATCAATTCCTGAGCTGGAAGACAGTGTGGTAGATAACACCCTTCCTTTTTTCCTGACAGTTCTTCCAGTTTCACAGAACCATATTATAAGTTTCTATATACAACTTTTTAAGTGTATGAATAAAGTGAAACATTTTTCAAAAAATATTTCTAGAAGTAGAATTAGGGGATCAATTGATATATATATAGATTTCAGGTTTTTGATACTTATTACTAAATTGCTAGGGCATGTCAAAGTCTAGAATAGCTGTAACCATATTTCAGTGTGTAAGGTGTAAAACTTTATCAAAGGGGTCAGAGGTGAAAGAGCAGGGATAAAAGGCCAAGGTCTGAGGGAAAACAGTCCCAACTTTGGATCTGGATTGCTACTTCCCAGCTGTGGAAGAACTCACCTAACTTCCTTAAGTCTTAAGTTTCCTTATCTATCAAAGTTCATCATGATATCCGTAGTGTCATAGGGTCTATGAGGATGGAGGAGAAATAAATGCCTCTCACATGCTGCACCCTAAAATGTTTGCTGTTATTTGAAAGTTTTCTGATTCACTGATTTTTTGTTTTGCTAAATAAATGTATCTGCACAAACTTGGTCCATTTATCAAATGCCCTGTCCCACCTCCCTTTCCCCTCAGATGAGAAATGCCCTTGGCGGAGAACCAGCAGAGGGAAAGCTTTGTGTGAAGACACTTTTCATTAACATTGTCTTCTCTTCACTTCTATTGATCCTTGGGAGAACCTAACAACTTAATCCTATTACAAAGGAGAAGAGAGCCTAAGGATGTGAAGGAAAGTGCCAGAGGGGATGGTTAGCGACCTCAATGGGGCCTCTCAGGGGGCAGGCCCCCCAGCATTACAACCCATCAGCAACTGTGAAAAACCAAGACACAGGGCCCCGCCCAGCAGAGTCCAACTCAGTGGATCCAAGATAGGCTTGCATTTTTTTTTTTAAATTTTATTATTGTTGTATTACATCCATCCCCTTTTTGCTCCCCTCTGTCCCCCTCCCCACCTACCCATTCCCCCCAAAGTCAATCCCACCTGTTGTCCATGTCCATGGTTCCTTTATACTAGGTTCTTGTCTAAGCTGCTCCCTTTGGCTTGCATTTTAAAAGCTCTTCGTAGCCCTGGCTGGTGGCACAGTGGATAAGATGCCAGCCTGTGAACCCAAAGGTCGCTGGTTCGATTCCCAGCCAGGGCACATAACCAAGTTGCAAGCCAGGTCTCCAGCCAGCTCCATAGCTGGATGCAGGTAAAAGGCAACCATATATTGACGTCTCTCTCCCTCTCTGTCCATCTCCCTTTCTCTCTCTCTAAAAATCATAAATTTAAAAAATTTTAAATAATAAAATAAAAGCTCATCACGTGACTGTGAAGTGCAGCAAGCCTTGAGAGCCAGAGAAGACTGAACTCAGGGCAGGTCAAGAAATGTTCTGACCATTAACCAGGGTAGGCCACATATAGAGAACTCCATGGGCTCCAAATAGGATTAATTCTTTTAAAGGATGACTTTTTTAATGACTCAAGTATTATAATACAAAAATACACTCATATTGTGGAAATTGTAAACACTATACAGATTGAGCTAGATTTCCCTTTATGATTCCCTTAACAGCCAGTTATAAAACCTGTAACCTTCCAGATTTTCTGTGCTCTTACACACACACCCATAGGAAATGTACAGCAGTATTCTGTGCGTTAATTTTCCACAAACGGTATCATGTTGCATTCATCATTCTGTACCTTGATTTTTTTCTCTTAACAATGTATCTTGAAGATCTTTCCATACTACGTATATATCTAGCTCACTTTTGAACCAATGCCGAGTAGTATTCCATACTATAAATAATTTAGTCTATTGCCCACTCCCAGACTGATAGCCATTGTTCAAGTTAGTAAATACAGACATACTCCGAGCTTCATAAAGGCTGCATAACATTTCCTAATATGAATGTCACATATTGCAGCTAACCATTCCTTTATTGATAGTCATTGAGGTTATCTGCCAAAAATAGTACTTTGCTGAAGAAAGGATTTTGAATTGAATACACATCCTTCCACCATGTGTGTGTATTGTGTTGTAAACTAGGTTCCTGAAAGAGGACCTGCTTTGGTAAAAAGAAATGCAGGTTTTAGCCTGTGTGCCAACTTATTTAGTTACATGGGGCCTCCAGTCACCATTGTTACATATCAAGTGAAAGACAATCAAGAAAAGAGGAATTCCAGAATGTCCATTTCCAAGTCTGTGCTACGCTCTCAGTTCCATTCCTTAAAAAACCTAGTAGCAGATGCACAGAAAGTAACCTTTCTGGGCACCAATTCAGAGAAACAGGAAAACTATCCTCTGGCACAAATTTTTGTACCATAATGTGTTGGGGAAACTCATTCTGCAACTCATTGAGAAGGGAGGAGGGTACTTGAATTAACCTTTACCCTTTTACCTGTATCTTCATCTTAGGAAGAAAAATTCTGAGTCTACCAGAGTTCAGCATAACTGCTACATACCTGCTAGGACACATCCCATGTCATATGCCAGCCCAGGGAACTCTCTGTCCTTTCCCTCTTCTTAACAAACACTGCAATGTCATAATTAGGATGTATCATCTGGCCATGAGCCATAGCAGCTTGACAAAAAATTGTACTGGTATTTGATGAAATGGTTCTTCTGGGTTTTATTTAAATTTCTCCCAAACCTTGATGTATTTTGGACCTGAGCTTCTGGATGTGTGCTGAGTTCATCTGCATGCATCATCTCCAAGGGGTGACTTAGGTACAGGAGGAGGACAGCCTGAGGTGGGCTCTGTTGCAGCCACCTAGGAGCAGGGGACATCAGTGCAATGGGCACGAGTGCTGGGGTCCTGTCAGCTCTCACCTCAGGGGCGATGTAGTCTGGAGTGCCGCAGAACGTCTTGGTGGTCACCCCATCCCAGATGTTCTCCTTACACATGCCAAAATCCGCAATCTTGATGTGGCCCTCGCAATCCAGCATCACATTGTCAAGTTTCAGGTCACTGTTTTGAACGTAAGAATTTAGGAACGTAATAAATGTTATTTATTTTAAGTCAACCAAAAGCCACTCATTTTGCGGAAAAGCACTATGCTAGGTGCTATGGGAGAACAGAAGTGAAAATAAGGCAACCCTTGCCCTCCAATAGTTTATAATCTGGCAGGCCAATCAAGAAGGGCCCACGAACCTCTCAGTTTTTCTCCTTCTACAAAGCCAGGTGTGCCAAATTTCTCACAAGGACATGGGGAGATGCCAGATCTGAGAGGAGAGGCCCATAGAATGCTAAATGAAGGGCAAAATGCTGCAGAGGAAGCTTCCTGCGTCCAGGAGCACTTCACAAACTGATGTGTGTAAGTAAAAGACCCTTATTTTTCAGCGGAAGAGATAGCCTTCCCAAAATTATTTTTTTATATCTCTGAAAATAATGGAGGAAAAAAGTAATTGAGAGAACCCAGGTGCTCCAAGCAATCTCTCCCAGGCCAGATCCTAGGATGTGTGCCAGGTAAAACCACTCCTCCTTCTGACCTTTATCCCTCCATTATGAGGAGGGAGAGGGTTAGTAGGGACTGTATCCAGGATAAGGTTATTCCTTGCCAACCAGATTTCATATCACCACTTGAAGGAGTGAAAAAAAGCCTCTGCAGGCTCAGGACTCTGCAGGCTTCTGGCAAAGCTCCTACTTTCCATCCCTCCATCCCACCAGCACCCACAGACTCACCACTTTACCTCCCTTGAGATCACCAGGTCTGACCCTGTTATGCCTTTTAGTCCCACATCCTTCAGTTGCTTTAAGAGGTCTGGGACTCTGAGGTCACACCAATCCCACCCTGTCTGCAGAATGATGTGCAACCCAGCATGACCCAGTACACAGTAGCCTTCTCCACTGCTTGATGTTTCTTCATAGCTTGTATCACTACTTAACAGACTGCATTTTAATTCACATATCCATGTCCCAACCACCACAAATTCTACAAAGGCAGGTGGCTTTGCCTACTTTTCTCACAGCTGTACCCCCACCAGCTAGAACAGTGCTTAGCACATAGTAGGCTTTTGGTAAGTATTTTTCATATGAGTGAATGAAATGGACTTCTATGGTTCATCATGGCTTTTTAAATAGATCTTCACCCATGCCAAGCGCCCCTCGGAAGCCCGGTGCCTCTGCCATCCTCTCTCATTTAGCAAGGCAGCCCAGGCCGGCGCTGTCTATGCTACTTGCATCCATGTGGTGTAAGGAGAATTGCACACCTCGGACTCACTGACAAATAACAAACAGCCTTGGGTGCAACGGCCTGCCTTGCATGAAACATAAAATGGTATGACTCAAACAGCTACGATCATACCCTTGCTCCTCCAAAAACAGGCAAATGCCAAGTCCCAAACTTAATCCTGTCTTTCAGCGTAAGCTACTCAGAAATCCATTTCTAATTGTGGATACATAGCAAAACAACACAATTTGTTGTATAATATTATGATCTATCATATTCTGACAGCCAAGATTGCTTGCTCCCCAAATGTGGGGTCCACCAGGCAAGAGAAAGAAGTGCTGGGCCTTACTGGTGAGCCTCCTCCAGATTTGAGCTCCAAACCATCACTTGTGGCAGAGTCCACAGAGATCTTTATCACCTCATAGAGCTGCCGAACTCTGCCAGGGCAGTGGGCGATGCTGCCTGGTGGAACACATGCCCAACTTAGCGCTGGAGGATTCTTCCTCCACCACAGAGTCTAATTTTAAAAGCAGCAAAAGAAAGAGGCAGAGAAGGGAGGAGCAAAGGGAGATGAAGAGATGGAAAGTACAGCAGAGCTCACGTACCGGTAAATGATGCCCTTGCTCTGTAAGAAGAACAGGCCAATGGCAATTTCTGCAGCATAAAATCTGAAATTGAAAAAAAAAAAAAAAAAAAGAGCCATGGAGAAAAGCAAGAACACCCTATGCCTGGCAACTCTCAGAATTCAATATAATATTGAACAGGGTGCAGGGCATCAATGTCCCACCATGGATGGTCAGCCACCCATCTCATAAAACCAACTAGGGGAGTGTGGGTGTCAGGGCCGAGAGAGCTAGGAGGCTGCCTTAAGAATAAAATGGGGTGGGCAGATGTTCAGCAATTACTTAGTGGGGGTGGGGGGAGGCCATGGGATATAATGGACTAGATGGAGAACAATCATTTTAGACTATACCAGGTTAAAATAGCTTCATAACAACCACTGCCATCTGTTGAAGGCTGGACAACTACCTTGTATCACTTTGGGTTATTATCTGATTTAATCTCAATAACAAGCCTATGAAGAGGATCCTGCTATTAATTCCTGTTTCTTAAATGAAGAAACTAAGGTTTAGTAACATGAAATAACTTAGCCAAATTATACAACTAATACATGACCCAGATAGGATGGGAAAGCTCTTACTGCAGTCCTGGGAGGCAAGAGGCTTGGAGAGAATCAGAAAGCCCAGTTATAGCACAAAGGCTGGGCAGGGTCTTAGGCACTATGTTACTTGTCCTGACAACATATGGTGACTGTGTGTGTGTGAGAATGCAAACCCCACCAGAATATAGGGACCATAACCTTGGCAAGTGGAAGGATGGGGCATGGCTGCTCTGGAATAACTGGGTGGGGTCCTAGGTATGCCCTGGGAGCCTACTGAGGCACAATAAGATCTTAGCAAATGCCCTAGGTGAGGTTATCATCGCTCATCCTGAGACTTGACATAGTACTGTTCACCAACAGCAGGAGAGAAATATGATGACATTGTGTTCTTATAAAAAGAGATGGCTGCCTTGTAGACTGTATGGGATAGAATGGGCTTGGATGCAGTCTTCCCACACCAGGAACCATGGAGCACCACCAAGGCTGCAACTTGGTCCTCATCTCCTGGAGTAGGGGGCATGTAAAGGGACCGTGGTGTAGGACAGAGAACTTGAGCAAAGATTTGGGTCAGAATTCTGGATCTGCCTCACACTACCTCTGTGATCTTGAGCAAGTTTCAAAAAACTGTTTGGGTTGAGCACATAGTGAGCTCTCAAACGTCACTGACAAACAGATAAACAAAACTCTCAATGACATTCTCCAAGGACGCTATAGGCCTCTCCTGGGTAGGAGGGAGCAAGAATTAGAGATGAAAAAACAGCTGTGGTTTTCAAGCGTGAGGTTCTTAGCTGGTCTCGGGAAGAAAGAAGCCTCCCACTTTGAGCAGAGTGCCTTTCTCCCCTGGTTGTACCATTCTCAGGAAGAAGCAGCCCCAAACGTTTAAAATCCCTATTCAGCTACAAATCCAAAGGAACTAACACCTGCCCACGTACCCCAGGGAATGGCACAGCAAAGTTCTCACTTACACAGCGTGGGGCTCCTTAAACCGGCCAACCTGCTGAATGTGGTACATGAGGTCACCACCGTTCACGTATTCCATCACAAAGTATAGGCGGTCCTAGAGGAAGACATCAAATGACAACATTAACACCTGTTATTTCTCGGGTACTGAACAGAGAGCAGGGAATAGCTGGGGCTTATGACTGAAAACCACCAGGCCCACTGTTTCCCCATGTGCAGCATTTGTACCAATGGAATTACATAGGTGAGCACAGGTGGTACAAGAATCTTCTTTTTTATTAATAACTCTAAGTTTATATTCACTTGTACTGAAAAATGTATTTAGCACATGAGTCTTGGGGCTTAATGGATATTATTTAGGGTATGGCTAATATCAGTAAAAAGTGAAGACTATTAAGTAAATCCTATTAGTTTATAGGTGAGCCTATAAACCTCATAATGCCCCCCACCATGTTTTCCACCTCCTAGTCTTCACATCCTTATATAGTCCCTTCCCACAAGGAGCTGGACTGACTTGGTAAGAAAAGGATACGGTAAAAACAACAGTGCAAGATTTCCAAAGCTGGGTCATGAAAGACATGAATTTTCCACCCTGCTCTGTCTTAAATCATTTGCTCTGGAGGAGGGCAATGCCACACCATGGGGACACCCAGGCAGCAGTGTGGAAAGGTACATGTGGCGGAGAACAGAGGCCTCCTTCCAAACAACCAGCACCAACTCCCAGCCACGTGAGTGACCCACCTTGGAAACATCCTCCAGCTCCAGCCAGACCTTCAGGTGACTGACACCCAGCAGGGTGACACTGGTTAATAATACTGCATAAGTTGCAATGTTCAATTCTATAATACATCATCTGTATATTGCATTGCATGCTCATATCCATAGTCTAGTCTCTTTCCATCAACATGTATTTAGCTTGCTTTACCTTCTTCATCCTCTCTCCACCCCCTTCTCCTGATAACCACTATACTGTGTCTGTCTGTGTCTGTGAGTTTGTTTTGTTTCTGCATTTGTTGCTTCCTTTTTTATATCTAACATGACTAAAATCATACAGTTCTTGTTCATTCCTGTCTACTTATTTCACTTAGCTTGATAAAGACCCAACTATAAGACCTAACACAGTAAAATATTTGGAAGAAAACACAAGCACTAAACTTATGGATCTTGGTCTTGGAGAGGATTTTATGAATTTGACCTTAAAAACAAGGAAAATAAAAGCAAAGGAATAGGACTACATCAAACTAAAAAGCTTCTGCACATCAAAAGATATCATCAACACAACAAAAAGACAACCAGCCCTGGCTGGTAGCACAGTGGATAAGGTGCTGGCCTGAAAACTCAAAGGTCGCAGGTTCAATTCCCCAGCCAGGGCACATAACCAGGTTGCAAACCAGGTCTCCAGTCAGGTCTGTGGCTGGAGGCAGATGAAACGAAACCGTACGTTGATGTCTCTTTCCCTCTCTGCCTCTCTCCCTTCCCCTCTTTCTAAAAATAATGAAATAAAATCTTTTTTTTTTTTTTTAAAGACAACCAAATGAATAGGAGATGATATTTGCAAACAATAATTCCTATAAGGAGCTAATATCCAAAATATATAAAGAACCACTAAGCAACAACAAAAACAAACAGCCCACTTAAAAATGGGCAGAAGGACCTGAAAGAACTTCTCCCAAGAAGATACATAGCTTTCTCTTAAGACTACAAAGCCAAACCTGCCCAGGAGTGCTGCTCCTGAGCTCCTAACTCACAGATGCTGTGAGATAATAAATGTTTAAGGCACTGAGTTTTCAGGCGCATGGAGACTATGGGGGATGGAGGGAGGAATGAGTAAATGAACTTGGGCCAGAAAAAGAAATCTTTACCTCATACAGGAAAAAATTTTAACACAGCTTTCAAGGGAGATATGAAGTCCTTCAAGTCACTGTGTCTGGCTCCACCCCATTCCTGTGCTCTGACCAGCCCAGAGAATAGTGCAAAAGAAACTTTATTTGGAACCCAGCTCTGCTCCCTGGGAGCTGGTGTATCTGCAGAAGTTATCAAACACCTGGGTCTCCTTATGTAGGAAATGGAAATAATAACTGAGCTCCAGTGGTGTTGCTGCATCTGATGAGACAGATATGTGTTACAGTCCTTGGGCGGCATCTGCATGGTATCTGCCTTGTCATCTTTCATCTAAGGGTGTCTGCTAAGTGAAGGAATGACTCCACCTCTTCTTAGAGACTTCCACTTGGGTCAAACCACTCTTTATATCACACGAATGACTTAATTTAAAAAATGAAAGAAAACAGTGGAAATGACCAGAGTGCCCTACAGAGAATACTAGGTGTTATTTTGTAAAATGTATGTTTAGGTTATATTTCTATGTCAGTATGGCTGGGTTGTAATGTAAAAGATACGCTGTCAAAATCTTTTTTTGTAGTAAAGCTATTGTGGGGGGCTATCAAACCAGGAACCAAGGATAGAGGAAAAGTAAAATGCAAAGCAGTTTCCACTTGGTAAATCAATATAGGATTTGAAGTCTCCTTCCCCTGCTTATTATCTTTGTGATGCTAAGCAGTCACTTAACCTCTCAACTCTCCAACTGCCTCTTCAACTGTAAGTGGACATTATTTACCTGTCCTGTAGAATATTAAGATGACATATGGAAAGTGTCTAGCATGATATTGGCCATATAACAAATATTTAACCCACCATTTCAAAAAGCCCCCATCATACACACACACACACACACACATACACATATATATGTCACGTGAGCATTTGTCAAATGTGTATGAAGTATCTAATAAATAGAGTGACAGAAATCATGAAATAAAGCTACCATCATGTGAGCACTTACTATATGATTGAGCTAAGTGCTTTATATATATGGTCTGACTTATCTTTCTACACAACTCAACATGACCAATATTACCATTCTCCCCCTTTTAAAGACATGAATGTTGGAGCTCAGGAAGGGTAAGTAACTGGCCAACAGTCACTCAGTAGTTAAGTTGCAAATTCAGGATTTGAACCGAGGCAGATCAGTTCCAGAGTCTATACTTGCAACCTCTTACTCGCTGCCTCCTGTGTAAGGTTCTGGCTGGATGCTGTATGCATGTGTGGGTGTGTCCTCATTTCGGAGGGTGTCAGGTCCAGTGGCAAGAGAAGGCACATGGAGGAGCCGGCAGGTCACAGGGAGGAGTATAGGTGAATCAATTATTTTTAAGATGCCGAAGGCCTTTCTCAGGCAGATACTACTTCATTCTCTCAACATCTCTAATGAGAGGCAGAGAGGGCCACAGAATGATCACTTCTGTTCCCAGCATCCAATGCATATGAGATTTGCAAAATGGTCACATACAACTTAGTGGCAGAATGGAGACATCAGCCAGAACTGCTGACACCTAGATCCTCATTCTTTGGTGGGGGTGGGGGGTGGGGGGTAGGGGTGGGATGTTGATAGAAAATAAGCCTAAAAATAGCATCTGTCTTTGCTTCATGTTGAAAAGAACCAAAACACTTTCTTTTAAAAATTATTTTTAAAACTAACAGATGGCATTGGCCACAGAGAAACAAGTGAGGAAGAGATTTCATTTGCTGGTTTTCTGCTTAGAAGAGCTTAACTTGTCACCTAAACTCATTAGTCAGAATCCCAGTGTGGGGGGCAGAGCTCCACTGCAGCTAATGTCATGCTTGGTGGTCTTTTCCCACCACAGAGCAGCTGCAGAGAAAGCCTGAGACCCATCATCTTTGGACATCACTGAGTCTAGCTCCAGCACACCAGGGCCCCATCTATTACATAGGATGGCTGGCACCTCGCTGGCCTTTCATTTTCTGAGCAAACACTTAATGATACTCACTCTATGCCAGGCGGCATTCCACTGACAGGATGCTGCTGTGAATAAGTGGGTATCTAATGGGAGGGATTTCCCAGACAAGTGAGGAGAGCAGACGCACTTCCCAGCAGCAGCATTTCCCCAAACAGGGTGGGAAGTAATTTTAGCTAGGCTATCGGCATACATGCTATCACCTTGATAATTCTGTACTTATTTTAATGTGTATTGTGAAAAATAAAACAAGCACTTGAAGCTTGTTACTGATACTGAGAGGGAGAATAGGAGGCATGGAGTTACAAAAGAGAAGAAAGGCAGGGTGAGAGCAGATGACAATATGCTGGATAAGACCATCCACCCACACTTCCCTTGGCTTCCATACTGCATTCCAGGTCTTCATTGTGTTTATCTGCCTCATCCACAAAAACTTACTTGTTTTAAAAATATTTTTATTAACTTGACTTTTTATTAAATTTTGATTTTTAAAAAGGATTTTATTATTTTTAGAGAGGAAGGAAGGGAGGGAAGAAGAAAAGGAAAGAAACATCAATGCATAGTTGCCTTTCACCTGTCTTCAGCTATGGACCTGGCTAGAGACCTGGCTTACAACCTGGTTATGTGTCCTGACTGGGAATTGAACCAGCGACCTTTTGGTTCACAGGCTTGGGCCTATTCACTGAGCAACTTGCCTCTTTAAAACCTAAATACAATTATGTAAAAGTTAAAAAACTTCACATGAAAGTCATAAATGGAAATTTGATGTTTCTGTACAAAATCAACTCATGTGCAGAGCCTGTCGACTCTATGCGATATGCAGCCTGGCTTTGTTTGGTCCATCAATACCCAAAATGACTTATTTTTACAAATGCTGTTTGTGTACATTCATTTCCTACTCAAAAGTAAGGAACACCACCACTAAGACAGTAAGTCAAGGCAGACCAATCCAAGACGCAGAAACAAACAAGAGTCACTTAAAATGGGAAGGCAAAGAAAGAAACCCTCAGCAAATGGAAAGGAAGAATCCCCAGGAAGAGTGCAAAATGAAATAGAGGCAAGCACCCTATCAGACATGGAATTCAAAATAATGATGATAGAGAAGCTCAGTGAGCTCACTGAATTCAAAGAAAACTCCAAACTCCAAGGGAATTATAAAGAACTTTAGGAAAGCTACAAGGAACTTACAGAGAACTATACCAGCATTAAAAAGGGCATAGAAACCATCAATAAGAGTCAGAAGGAAATGAAGAATACCATTTCTGAATTGAAGATCACAGTAGAAGGGATCAAAAGCAGACTAGAGAAAGCAGAGGACCGGATCACTGAGCTGGAGGTCAATGTAGAAAAAAATTCCCAGGCAGTGCAACAAAATGAAAAAGGACTGAAAAAGAATGAAGAGGTTTTAACAAAGCAGCAGGACAACATGAAATGTAGTAACATCCGTATCATAGGGATACCAGAAGGAGAAGAAAAGGAGCAAGGGATAGAAAACCTCTTTGAAAAAATAATGACAGAAAACTTCCCTAACTTGAGGGCAGAAAAAGTCATGCAAGCTCAGGAAGCACAGAGGGTCCCACTAAAGATGAATCCAAACAGGCCCACTCCAAGACACATCACCATGAAAATGGCAAATTTCAAAGACAAGGAGAGAATCCTAAAAGCAGTAAGAGAGAAACAGCTAATAACATACAAGGGGGTTCCCATAAGGTTATCAGCTGATTTCTTCACAGAAACACAAGCCAGAAGGAAATGGGAAAAGATTTCCCATTTCAAGCAATGACAAACAAAGCCCTACAACCAAAAATACTCTACCCAGCAAGGCTCCATTCAAAATGGAAGGTGACCATGGGCATGGACAACAGGTGGGAATGACTTTGGGGGGAATAGGTGGGTGCGGAGGGGGACAGAGGGGAGCAAAAAGGGGATGGATGTAATACAACAACAATAAAATTAAAAAAAAAAAAAAAAAAGGAAGGTGAAATCAGGAGTTTCCCAGACAAAAGAAGACTAAAAAAATACATCTCCACCAAACCAGCATTACAAGAGATGCTAAAGACAAAAGAAGACTAAAAGAATACATCTCCACCAAACCAGCATTACAAGAGATGCTAAAGGGTCTGCTTTAAGAAGGTGAAGAAACAGAGAGACAGACCGGAACACAGGTACAAAGGGAAAAACAGATAATGAATAAGTACCTATCAATAATAACCTTAAAGGTAAACGGATTAAATGTACCAATCAAAAGACAGGGTAGCTGAATGGATAAGAACTAACTTTAAGTTATGAATGCTTTAAAATGATGTTGTTATAAGTAGAGTTTTCTAAATAAGGTATAATTTTGTATATAACTTGTATCTGCATTACTGCAGGTTAAGTTTTCTCAGATCAGAATTTTTTCACAATATGGGAAAATCATGTTACTTACAATAATTCAGAAAAATCAAATGCATTAAGGAAGAAGAAAAAGGTTAAGAAAATGTGGATGTATATTACATAGAATACATGCTATCTTTCCTATTCATTGTTACACAATATGTGCTTATTTGTGGGTATGTAATATATAGATTTTGTTAACAATTTATGTTTTAAATAGCAGCTAACTGGTCATTGATGTGTTGAGAAACCAATCAATCTTTAGATTAGAAAAGATGCTGAGAATGAATACCAATTTGGATGGAAGTTGTAAACTACTAAACTATATGATTCATGTACACAGACAGTATATATTCTCATATTAGCATGTAAAGTAGATGAGATTCCTTTCAACTAAATTGTGGAAATATACATTTCCAGTTATGAAGGCCCCCAAACTAGGGATGCTTGGGAAAAGGAATTAATGCTATAGTAAACTTTATTATTGAAGTGTGAACATACCTAATCTCTACCTCAACAGACTCTTAAATAGTTCAGGGGTTAGTTTAGGACAACACAGAAAGTCAACCACAAGTTCAAAAATAGCTGGAATACTATTCTCCAAAATTACTTAAATCCTAGGGATTTTTACTTTTTACCTCAACTCAGTAGACGTAATAATTTCTACTCTGGGGACCAGCTGAGCACTGCAAGTGCCATTATCTCTGAAGGCTTCAACTTGTAAAACACATGTAGAGAAAAAACAAAGGATATTGAAAGAAGTAAGACCTGTGCGCAGCCAATAAATAGATAAATAAATAAATAAATAAATAAATCTACTATTTAAGATGGGAATCTCCAAAAAGAATAAGTTGTAGTTCCAGTAGCTCAAAATAAAGTTGAGTTGTATTATTGGAGGGGGGAGGATCTGACTCAAAAACCAAATTCATTTTTTACTACGGGTTTGGCACGGTCCCTAGGACAACTTTCACAAATGTGAGTTCTGCAATACACCATTTCTGTGATATATTTTACAAAAATATCATTCCAGAGTAAAATATTAAAGAAAAACTGCTTAATTTGCTGCAATATATCTAAAATACTGTCATTTAACATGTAATAATTATATAAGCTATTGGCATATTTTAAATATTCTGTATTAGCTCTTCAAAATCCAGTATGTACTTTCAAAATGTGTAAAAATATGTATGTGTGTAAATGTATTTTTGTATGTGTTTGGTAATATTGCAATTCATATTACTTAAAAGAGTAATTCTTGGTCCTGGGTGGTGGCACAGTGGATAAGGTGACGGCATGCAAACCCAAAGGTTGTTGGTTTGATTCCCAGCCATGGTGGGGAAAAAAAGAAGTAAGAAACATACTGCAGAGGCCAGCTAGAGCCAATATAGAGCATATAAGTGAATTTTAGAACTTTTATTGAGCAGCTGTTTATGCAAGTCATGGGTTAGATGTCAGAGGGCCAAAAATGATATACAAGATACAGGCTGTGCCCTCAGAATTTTGGTTGAAACAAATATACAACAAACTCAAGCCATCATCTAAAATAAAATTGATAGCCCTGGCTGGTGGCTCAGTGGATAGGTGCCAGATAGAACCCAAAGGTCAATGGTTGAATTCCCAGTCAGGACACATAACCAGGTTGCAAGCCAGGTCTGTAGATGGAGGCAGGTGAAAGGCAACCATACGTTGATGTTTCTCTCCCTTCTTCCCTCCCTGCCCTTCCCTCTAAAAATAATGAACAAAATCTTTTTTAAAAAAGTTATAAATAAATAAATATAAAATGTGGTAAAAGACATTACATCAAAGGTACAAAAAGAGAGCTCTGAGGCTTTGGCCACTGAAACTGGTCCCGCACTCCCTCTGAACCTTACATGATACTCCACACTACCCTGAAATGAGACTGATCCCCTATTCTTTCTATGAAGTTATTCCAAGGTCTCAAAAGATCTTTCTCCTAGTCACATGCAGTAGCTTTTGACTAAGGCTTATTATTATTATTATTTTGTACTCCATGAAAATCAAAAAGTATTTATTGAGTATCATCTCAAGGCCCACCTTGGCTCTCTCCTACTTGCCACAGTTCAAAACTTCGTCTTTCATCTCTCTGAGCTGGTGAATCTTGACTTATATGCTTCTCCTTTCCCTTCTTTCTGAGCTCTGGTCTGCTCCAGCTGGCTACAGGATGTTTCTATGTGGGTGTTCCACTGTCAACTGCAAATACGCTCAGAAAGTCAAGCCATCTTTCTTTTCAAACTAGCCAGTCTGCTCAACTTTCAGTATTTCTTTCCAATTGTCACTGTGATTCTTGCTATTATTCAGCATGCATTGCCTTTGTCTCCTAAGCATGAAATTACTTTAACTCTCCTTTCTCCTTCATCTCTCACATTCAATCAGTAAATAAATAATATTAAACGACTGTCAGTGCATCATGCAAAAGGATTGGATAGAACTTGCCAAATCTGGAGTATGAGTATGAGGATAGTATGATTTAAAACAATGACTAGATGGCATGTGCAGAATTCACCTTGGAGGCCCAGGACAGGGCAGAGAATTCAAAGAGATAATCATTCTTTCCCCAAGATAGCTGAAAGTGGGATGTTACATCATGCCCATGTAACTGCCACATTTAATAAGATACCACAGGCAGAGAGAAACCAACAGTGCAGGCAAGTCTAAGAGCAGATACCATGCTCTCAAGTGGATTGCAGTAAGTGTTTACCTATTTAATAATCTTTAATGATTTTCCATGCTGGTCAGTGAATTAATCCTATATGTAAACTGGTCCTCTTATCACTCAGATTCATCTGCTTCTCTCGAAAAGCTGTGCAGTGCTGTAGTTAAAACAAGCTAGTCCTGAGTTCAAGTCTCAGTTATACTGCTTACTCACTCTGAGAACTTGCATCAGATACTTAAACTTCCCTTGCCTCCCTGAAGGGAATAATACTGGCTTCTCCTTCATAGGGGCATTGCAAAGATACATAATCTGATGCGTGTCAAATCCATGCAAATCCAAAGAGCCTCACTAGGATATGGGTTACACACAACTTTTCTTTCCTCTGTATTCTACAGCCTTAGGATCACTGCCAGAATCAAATGTAACTGATGCTCCTCTGACGTTTTTCAGCTTTCAAAGCCTTGCCCTCCCACAGAAGGAGCAAAGTTCTCAAGGGCTAGGACCATCTCTCTTCTTTAGAATTCTATAGACCTGTGATTACTGAGTGAAGATGCAATGGCCACCAATAAGAAGGCAGAAAGAACCAGGTTGTGTTTATTCCTATCTACCCCAAATTGATATGCCTTGGTCATATTCTTGGATCCTCTCTTGCACCCAAGATCCATGAATGCCCTAAAGGCCAGACACTGCCAAGACCTCCCTAGCTTCCTCTCTCCCTTGCCTTTCCTCACTGAATGCCCTGCTGACACTGCTACAGCCGGCTATGCCAGCTCCAGCTCAGTTAGTTGCCTTGGACTCAAGATGACGTCTCCCTCCTGACATGAGAACCAATTATTCCTTCTTAAACATTCCTACTGAGTTAGTAGTAGCCATTGCCACTGGCTGTGCCAAGAATAAGACATCTGACCTGCACTACACCAATCAGATTCTCTTTACCATGAGTGTGAACTGGAACCCAGGGAATTTGGTGGATAGACAAATTGCAAGGAGCCAGAATAGCATGTTACCATGACTAGGGAGAAACACAGACAAGGAGAAGGAAACATATATGTATTTCAGAAAGCTCTGAAGCTACAAATTCTAGTTATCTGTGAGGCTCAGGTATAACTTTTCCTTTGGGTTGGCTCCTTCCAAAAAATCCTCTAAAAAAAATTGAGAAAGTTTGGAGGAGGGGTTGTTCTGTTTCTTGCAACCCAACCAATCATCACTGACTGAGATTCCTGCCAGAGCTTCCTACCATAATATCCCTACATCAGACCACATCCTTGGAAACTGCTGTCAATGCAGAGCTGACCCCAAGTTGCCAGGGCCTCTTGGACACACTTGGTGCTCAAAAGACATGCCATCAGGGTCCACCTCTTCAAGTGCAACCACTCTCAATCCCTTCACTGTCCCCTATTGCATTCTGGGTTGATGTCTCTCCCAGCATGCCTTGAAACTGAGTTCTTGCTGGGCCACCACAGCAAATTTGGGAAGTAACTTTGGTCTTTCAATGACTCATAAGTCTAATTCAATTTTTTTTAAAAAAAGAAGTACATATGTTCAATTGAAAAGAAAACATTTAAAATAGATGTTTTGCGAAGAAGACTTAACCGCCTGTACCCACTGACAGGAAATTGTATGAATGTACCAGGCTGACAACTGCCCCTGGGAAAATCATAATCCTTCTGTACCTGGCAGCTAAGTGCCCTCCAGCCCAGCTCGGATGATGCAGGTAGGTAGCCTACCTTTATTGCTTCTCATGCACTTTCTACATCATCTCTTAATCCTCACATATTATGTCTACTTTAAAGATGATGACACCGATATTCAGAGCTCTTCGGTAATTTCCTGGGGGCCACGCAGCCAGTAATCACAGGCTCAGTTACTGAATCGAGGTGCTCATGCTTATCCCTTTGTTCCTGTAGAGCAATTCCCCTCAACCCCATTCATCTACAGCCAGTTCCTCTAATGAGCAATCCTCTAAAAATTCAAACCCCTTCTGATGGCTTCTGCATCCATTTGGGTATTAACATTTGCTGCCTTGTAGCACACTGAACACTTTGTAAACTGTTTTGCTATAAACACTTTTCAAAATTAAGACATTTACCTATGGTCTCCTCCTGAAAGCAATTTTGATTGGTCTATGTCTGTCTCCTTCTGACTTTTTTTTTCATGGGCACATTCAATTTTAACCCATTTAAAATAATCTCTTAGACAAAATTTAATAGCCTACATTTTCTGTTAAAATTGTGCCATGTCTATTTTTCAAAGGTTTTCAAAATCTAATCGCCTAAAAATACATCTGATGTAATTGTGCTTTTCTAACAAGTTTTTAGAAATTAAACACATCATTTTAAGAATGACAAAAGTTGTTTTGTATATTGGTAGTTTCCTTCTTCCCTTTTATCTATTTTGACCATCTTAAATATCTTTTTACCCTATTAAGGATCTTTCATTTTCAAAATTCTAAATCTCTGGCATGACAAACGTAACAAATTTGCAACATGTTATACCAGATTTGTCATTTTTAAAAGGTAGCTGACTTATAAAGAAATTCTGGGCCCTGGCTGGTGGCACAGTGGAGAAGGCACCAGCCTGCAAACTCAAAGGTCACTGGTTCAATTCCCCGCCAGGGCACATAACCAGGTTGCAAGCCAGGTCTCCAGCCAGGTACATGGCTGGAGGCAGGTGAAAGGCAACCATACGTTGATCTCTCTCTCTCTCTCCGAAAATAATAAATAAAATCTTAGAAAGAAAGAAAGAAAGAAAGAAAGAAAGAAAGAAAGAAAGAAAGAAAGAAAGAAAATTAATTCTGGGTCACAAAATACAAAATGACAATCCACTCCGGCTGCACTGTGGCCTCCTCACCACTCCTCAAACACGACTGGGGTACCGGCACCCCTTCTCTCTGCTGCTGAGAATACTACCCAGATACTCACAGGCTTCACTCCCTCACTTGCTATGGTCTCTGCTCAAGTGCCATCTTGTCAGAAAGACCTTCCCTGGTCATCCTATGAAAAATAGCATCTCTCTACCCTCAGCCATCCATCTCTGTTTCATTTATTTTCTTTCTGTCACCATTGTTGTTTATCCTCTGTCTTCCCTGATAGAACAGGGACTTTCTCTCTTTTGTTGGCTGATGGACTCCTCATGATGATGCAGCTGAGTCCTGACTGTTGCATTTATGTCAACAAATAAATATTTGCTGATGTAATCAATAAGCATTAGAACCCTCTGTGTACTGGTAGTAATGATCTGGGTGTTTTTAGGAACACTGGCTTGCAGACACTGCCTACTTTTAGCCCAGGCTGCCTCCTCCTGGGCATCATTTGGGGGCCAGAGAATAGTCAATTCTCAATGGTGGGCATGAGCCAGATGACCTTCACAGGCCTTCCCTGAAAAGGGGTGTTGTCTTCCTGCTCCCCTGAACCACACTAACAATGGTTTGCTCATATACACGCAGTGCTCATCATATCTTAAAATCACTCCCACAGATCTTTCCAACATTGCAATATCCTTGTCGGGTATGGAGGTGACTTTTTCATCATGGAAGAACACCTGAAGGGGCATTAGGACACCTGCCACTTAGCAATTGTGTAACCTAAGCCATTCAATGTCTCTAAGGGTCTATTTCCTTTGTGCAGAAATGTGAACAGTAGTAGTTGCTTATAGTTTTGTAAAAAGTCGATGTGATCATGAAAGTGAAAATAGTTTATAAGCTAGAAAAAGGAATCTGGAATTAAGGCAGAGGCAGAATGGCAAGGTGTTTGAGTTTGGGGTCCTAGAGTCTTGCAGAACCAATCCCAGTGCCACCACCACCTGTGTGATGTTGCAGGAGTTACCAAACTTTTCTGAATACCAGTGTCCTTACCTATAAACTGGGGATAGTAACAGCCCTCCCCCACAACCAAAAGGTGTCAGGAAGATAACAAGAGAGGCAACCTGTGGAGAGCTGAGCACATGCCTGACGTGTGCTGAAGCACTTGCAGTGCTAAGTAGTGCTTTTGTCATTGTTTTGTTGTCACTGTTAAGGCCATGTTGGTGGCAACTCAACAAAATGCACTGGCAAAAGCCCAGACTCTGAGTTCAGTTGGGCCCGTGACCCTGTGCTGTTTTAGGGAAAACTCCCTGACATCCCAGATTTTCCATCCTTCCACCTACAAAGTGGGATTACAAATAGTCTCCGCTGTACTTTTGAGGAGCCTAGAAAGAAACAAAGTTTTAAAAAGCACACAGGACAACAGACACTCAGATGGGAAGTGAGTTCCACTCAGAGGTGGGAAAGCAGAGCGATAGAGCACCACAAGCCTATGCTGAGCAGGTGGGAGAGGAGCAAGGCCCCTGGAGCCTGGGTCTCCACAGAGCCTAGAGACAGGCTGGCACAGGGGTATCATGGAGTAGAAAATGGGTGATTCACATGCAACACATTCAAAAGATTTCATAGTAGAGATTAATGTAAAGCTCTTTGAAGCCTGGCTCCCAGGGTTCCAATCCTGGATCTGAAATACTAGCTGTGTGGACTTAGTCCCCTCTTCTGTGAAATGGGGGTAATAGTAGGATCCAACCCAGGTTGTGAGGCTTATGATCGTTAGCCCTGTGCCTAAATAGTAGGCATTATAATGCCTTTGAAGTTAATTTATGGAGAATTAAAATATATGTGCTTAGCCAAAAAAAAGTACTGTACATAAATGAAAAAAAAAAAAAACAATTTAAATCAGTGCTTTTCACTCAATGGACATGTGTCGATGAGTGAAGGTGACATAGACTATGCACCCGCTCTTCCCCCAGAGGCTTGGCCCTCATGGGAAGTACATCTCCCAAACCAAGTGCAACTCCAATATTTAAAGTCACAGGTCTCCCCCAACACAATACAGCCCCTAGAGACGTAGTGACTGATCTGATTCTCCCAACGGGGGAGCGGTCCATTCACTCCTGGCCTTGCTGCAACTGAAGACTGTGTCAGCCTCCAGCAGATGCTTTGACCCCACACAGGATGAGCACCGTGCATGCACATGTTATGCACTCTCTCTGGACTTTTCATCTCCTCGTTGGCATGTGGCAGCTTCTTGCGGGGACCCAGCATATCATAACCTCCAGGCACACCCAGACCCTCCTCTCTCCTCCCAAAAAGCACAATGAAACACGAGTGAGCAAGACAGTTCAGTAATCAAGGAGTAATTTCAAACTTCATTTATCATTTCTAAAACAGTAAATCACGATGAAAATATTGAACATCAACAAATATTTATCATAGTTGACCAATTTCTTCTAATCACAACACATCCAACTGAAATGGAAAATCCTGGTCCTCTGAGCCCAGGCTCTATCTCCAGAAGATCTGCTTCCTATTCTATTTTGCAAACTGAGACTGTCCTTCATCTGCTAATGCCAGTGAGCCAATGTGGGGGCCACCAATGGACACAAGAGAAGACTGGGAAAGAGGAAGTCTAAAGGTCTGAGAGTCTAGTCTAGTCCTACCTCAGCCCCAACTTGAATACCTTGAGGCCTTAACTCCCAAGACTTGGATGAAAAAGAAGCACACCCTTCCCCATCTTTGCCAAGTCCCCAGATGACATAAATTATTGCTCACTTCACATTTTTCTTTGTATTGACTCTCTTAATCAAAAAATCTTACTTTAAAAGCAAACTTTAGTTACGTTTGGAGAATAGTAATGAACCAACTTATAGAAACTATTAAATAAGGGGACTCAAGCATTTATCCTGCCTTTCCTTTATGAACTGTACCCCTGGGGCACCAGGCACTAGATGAGGAAATCTTGTGCTTTTTCTTTTTTTTACTAAAGGATTCCAACTAATAAGTGAAAAGGGAATGTTAGGATTAGGGTATCAAATTCTTACCATCCTTTGGACCTAAGCACTAGGCATCAATAGTTGCCAACATCACAAAAAGCAAGAAAACCAGACATCATCTATCCTCAGAGGCAAGAACACCCACCACCTATGTGGTCTTGCCAAGGGGATCAGACCTACTGACCCATCCTGGATCCAGTCAGTGGTCTTCAGGAAACACAGAGGACAAAGGGAACACACGGCTTTGCTCCACTACTATGCGGTTGACAAAACCCAAACTGTGGAAACACTACAGGGTCAACAGCCCAGGATCGGCAGCAGATTAAAGAACAGATCAAAAGAAAGGATGAAGCGGAAAATCACTACGTTAAAAGGCTTGAAAAACACACCCAATTTCTAAAATTGGAAAGATTCATCACAGAGATAAAACTAGAAAGACATGCCAGGAAACCCTGACAAGTGTGACTCAGTGGGTTGGGAGTCATCCCTCGAACTGAAAGGTTGCCCATTCATTTCCCAGTGAGGGCACATCCCTGTGTTGCATCCCAGTCCCTGATGATGGGCCTGCGAGAGGCAGCTGAGATGTTTCTCTCCCTCTGTCCATCCCTTCCCCTCTCTCTGAAAAAAAAAAAAAAGTAAAAGGCATGCAAGGAAGTCAAGCTACCATTGGGGAAGATTGAAATTAGAATGCACAGAAATTTCTAGAGGGCTGCAAAGTTCTTTCTTGACCTGGGTGGTGGCAGACGAAACAACCTTATTATAACTAATTATTAAACATATATTTGTGTGGTTTTCTCTTTTTTCTAATATTTCAAAATCAAAATACTTTATGGTGCTGTCATAAATGGAAGAAATATGTGGAAAAAGTATGTAACAAAAGCAAAGCATTGACCTAAAAACTGCTACTTGCCAAAGCCAGAACCTAAGCATGGTACTCTCTCTTCGTTAAAAAGGTGAGTGTCAGCAAGATGCTGTGGGCAGGGTAACACCAAATAGAAACTCTCTCCTTGACGTTCTTGGAAAAACTTCAAGTGAACTGAAAAGGGAGGTGTCATGGAAAGTCTACCTAAATCCCCTTCACATGGCCCAGGACCGTTTTGCGTAGCAGTGCCTACTCCCTACTTTAGCGATCATGATTCCAGCTCTTAGTACTGCTAGCAGTGGAGTGAAGGATATTCTTGTAGTCATTTGTCATTCACCAGACCCCAAAAGGAGGCTGGTGAACTAAAGCCCCCACAGGGAATGTGTCCTCCCATGATCGCCTGTGGTCAGGACGTTGTCCAAGATTTGGAGAACCTGGCCCTAGAAGAAAATCATCACCCAAAAAGCAGACAACACTGTGGTGATCAGGCAACACCTACAGACCCACCCGCCTCTCCAGATCCTGTTATCACAGCCCCAATGGCATTATCTTTAACTCTTCCTTTGTTCTAAGACCATAAGCTTCTCAAAAACAGGACCTAGCTTACTCAGCTCTATACAACAGGATTTGGCCAGGCCAAGGCCAACACCTGTGAAATAAGTAACTAACATCTACTAAGTGTTCACCAGGTACCAAATACTATGTTACGTGTTACTCATGTATAATCTCATTTCTTCCTCACAGCAACCTTGGATATAGCTACTATTATCTCATCCATTTTACAGATTAAAAAATAATTGTTGCCCAAAGAGGTTGTGTAGTTGTGTAATTTGACGAGGTCACTCAGTCAATAAGTGACAGAGGCAGATTTGAACCCATGTCTCTCTGACTTCAAAATGTATCAAAAGACCATTTAGAACAGAAAAGGAGCTGGCCCCTTTGTGAAATAGGGCAGTTCTGTGCCTGGTGTGTGTGGTCTGCACTGAGAAACCCTCCCCAAATCCAGTTCTGGAGCTTTCTAGGCTGGATGTGTTCAACCTAACTTAGCAGGGCACAGCAGTCAGTGATGTTGGAGAAGAGAGGAAGTTCCAATGTTCAAATGATATGTAACATCTCACAGAGGGGTTGGGCTTTAAAAGTAGCATGTAGGGTAAAAGCTGGATGGAGTCAAAATCATCTTGAAAACTCCCTGAAAGCATCTTTAAGTCACAGGGCCACTGGCCCTTAGAAGCCCTAAAAACAGGAATTAACTTTGTCTCTCTTTGCCATAGGGGCTCTGGCCTCCCCTTCAGGTATGGAAGCCAAGGTCTAATTTAAAAAAGGACAAGGCTAAGAGATTTTAAAGAGATTTCTCTTGCTTTCATAGAGTTGGAGTCACAGTCAATAGCAGTACACAAGCATCCTCTTCTTGGGAGTCACGGCTCTGAACTCACTAGCCCCTGCCTAGGACACTGTGCCCCACACCCTAGGAGTCTTCAGGCAATCACTCCTCCAAGGAGATCTATGCAATCTGCATAGGGTACTGAAGCACTTAGCCAAAGGGTCTGGAGCGCTGCCTATAACCATCTAAAGGCACAATGTGTGGACTTTTTGCCCTCATTCTCACCTGCCATTACATCTCATGTCGTGAAACCTAAAGTCTTGTGTTCCTGTCCCTAAGTCACCTCTTGCTGTCAGAGAAAGGCCCTGCTCTGCTGGTTATAAAACCAGTTGCCTGAGTTCTCTTATCTCTATAGAAACGGCACCTGCCTCGGGAAAGCACTTCTCAGAAGCCACCTTGGACATTCTCAGCAGCCTTCTCTGGGCCCCACAATTTCCTGTGCTATAGTAGGAAGGACCCAGTTGTCTCTTTGGGATAGCTTTGGCCAAAGCCCAGTGGCACTCTGGAGGGGAAGTAAGTGCCAGGGCCCCCAGACACATTACCATGGTCTGGAAGCAGGAGTGCAGCTGCGTCAGGAATGGCGGCTTCCCAGGCAGGGCTAGCACACGCTTCTCCACCATGGTGCATTCCACATCATCGTCTTGGATCACTACATCTTTTTTTAGGATCTTCACGGCATAGAGCTCATCTGTGCCTTTGCGCTCTGAGAGCATGACCTGGAAAAGGGAACAAGCAGGTCAGGGTGGTTGGAAGTGGCCCTGGAGGAAAGCCAAGGTTTTCCCACATGGCTTCCATTGACACTGAAACAACAGATGAAGTTTTCCACAGAACTCATACTTGCAATGGTTAAACCCAATCACAGACAATGGTTCCAAGAGCAATGACCAAGTATTGATCCCTTTGGGATATGGATCAATGCCCAGCCAAATGGCTAGAATATAAACCCCCTTCTAGTATCTTTGCCTGTTTTATTCCCTGGTTGTAAACCAAGACCCTGCACTAGTACCTGACATGTAGTAGATGTTCAATAAATATTTTGTTGAAGGAGGGAATTCCTGATAAAACTGAATATGGTCCCTTATTCATTCAACTATTTAATGTTCATTAAGAGCCTAGAAAGCACTGGAGATACAAGCAGGTACATTCTCTGACTTTGCACTCTACAGAGGAAGAAAGACTTCAGACATCATTACAGGGATGATTAATGTAATATTTCAACATCCTCCCCTACTGTCCTGGGGCCTCCTTCCATGCAGCTCTGGTCACCATCAGGGCACGTTCATTGATGTGGCTCATAACACATCATTATTTTCACCGGTCGTGACTGTGCCTGAGGCAACAGTGACCAGCAGGTACCATTTCCTAGATTCTCTCCCTAAGAACTTGCAATTAGGATACTCCAAGCAGTCACTCCTGGGGCTCTGAACAGAGAACACACACAGCTCTGCTAAAAAGGTTCATTTTTACCACATACAGGCCAAGAAGAATAAAACAGACGTGTGAAGAGAAAAAGGTCAGAGAATGAGCAGAGATATTCCATATTCCTCCAATAAAATTAACATTATGATTTAAATTAAATTAGTTTGAGTGGGTTTATGTTTCTTAGAGATTTTATAGGACAAAATTATTGCTTGAGTAGCTCAAATCTTAAGAAACTAAAAATTTCAAGAAGCCAAATATCACCAGGTGACCTAAAACAAGGCAAATTTATTCTTTATAAAAGTACCGTGCCTCTCATCGGTATCAGAATCCCTGGGAGACCTTGTTTACAATACAGATTCCAAGCACCTCCTCTCATCCAGAAGAAGCTTCAGGATGCGGCTCAGAAGTCTGTATTTTAATAATCACTTCCCCTCCTCTTGAATTTAATCACTCAATGTATTGTGAGGAACACCTGAGGTGCAACCAAAACTGACTGATTTAATATAGTGGTTAGAAGGTGTCCTTAAGTAAAATCCTTCCATCTTGATTTTCCTAATAATTTCTTAGCAGTAATTCATGGGGCAGGAAGGGAATTTTTCTTTGCTCTTTAATATTCTAATCAAGCTTTCCTTTTTAAAAAATTAAATTATAGATGATATACAGTATTATTTTAGTTTCAAGTGTACAATCTAGTGATTCATTTATATACCTTACGACATGATGACCAATACGTCTAGTACTCATCGGTCAGGCTACAAAATTATGAAGGTATTATTGATAAATTCTCTACACTGTCCTTAACATTCCTGTGATTTATTTATTTTATAACTGGAAGTTTGTACCTCTCATTCCCCTTCAACTTTTTCAAAGAAGTTGAAATACACAGAGAAATATTACTCAGCAATAAATAGAGTGGAATTTTGACATTTGCAGCAACATGGATGGACCTAGAGAATGTGTGTGAACAAAATTAAGTCATAGAGAAAGTTTTCCTTTTCAACAGAAATCTCCCTGCCCCTTCTTGGAGCGCTGTCTGAGCTTTCCTCCTGTTATAAAGGAACTGATATACACGGTTATTTTTTTTTAAAGATTTTATTCATTATTTTTAGAGAGAAGGGCAGGGAGGGACGAAAAAAGGGAGTGAAACATCAATGTATAGTTGCCAGCTGGGGACCTGGCTGGAGACCTGGCTTGCAACCTGGTTATGCACCCTGACTGGGAACCAAACCAGCGACCTTTGGGTTTGCAGGCCAGTGCCTATCCACTGAGCCACCAGCCAGGGCTCCACGGTAATCTTAAAACATGGCTATAAATATTTGATGCTTCTCTATCAAAAGGCTGAGTCTATGACCTTGACCTCTCCCTTTGAACCTGGGTAGGCTTTGTGATGGCCTCACACAAAGGCCTTGTTCTGTTCTTGTGATGAACAGAAGAACACCATGCTAGTGACTCTGCATGACTTCTAAGGTAATAGCTTTTTTCAGTTTCTCTTGGGACACAGCCTTTGCAGCCTGAGGCCACCAGTGCTAGTAAGGCCTCAGAGGAGACGAACCCCTGAGACTGTGGCGAACCCCTGAGACTGTGTGAAGAGCTGGGTGCCCAGATGGCTCCAGGTGCCCAGTGCTCCAGGTGCAGCTATTCCAGCTCCCCAAGAGACCCCAAACCACAATCCACCTGTGAGCATCCCAATTTCCTGACCCACAGGGACTGTGAGAAGTGATAGATGATTATTACTGGTTTTAAAGCTCTGAATTTTGGGGTAACCTGTTAATGCGTCAATAGACGTCTAAGTTCATACTTGCTCTAATGCCACCCAACATTGTCAGGTATAGCCCCTGTCACCTCAGCTTGTTTAACTTTTGGGTTTGGGTTCACACACTTTTTTCAATCTTTTTTCAAAGCTTCAGTTGAATGAGGCACTAGAAATGAAATCCAGTCCATCTTCTGAACATGTCACTGCTCTTGGTCTTTCCAGGGCCTGGAAGGCGAGCTAGTTAATCCCTTCATTAAGTCAACATTAACCGATGTCTAAAATGTGCCAGGCGCTGAGAGACAATGTGGATGCAGAATGACAAACAAGGTCCCTGTCCTCACAAGGCTCACACTCCAGCCCAAATAATGACCTAAACTTACTTAAATTGTGATGAAACCCCTGAAGAACTGTGCGGTGCTCTATGAGTATTTAAATGAAGGACTTACCCTGACTTGAGGGGTCAACCAGGACGTGCTGGTTAAGTGGAGACCCAGAACCAGCAAGGCATGGATAGGGCAGGCACATTCCAGCCAAAGGGAAGAGAACTGTGCTGCCTGAGGATTCAGCTACCTGAATCTATAAACCTCTGCCCAGATTCACTGTAGGAAGTGCGCACTCAAGCTCTAGAACTCCTATTCCTGATTCCCACTCCCAGCTCTCTGAGATTCAGCAAACAATCTTCTCCAGCAGAATCTGAGACACCCAGGAGATAGAGGAACTGGCACCAAGTGGGGAGACTGGACAGGGAGCAGGTGCCGAGCAAAGGGAATGGCCCCGTGTTTGTGCCAGGAGAGCAAGGGCCATGCTGGGAGGGCTGGCATGTGAAGGAAGAGGACTAGTGTGTGGCTGCTAAAGATAACCACACCCATGTCTTACTCAAGCTGTGCAACATCTCATTTAATTCTCACACAAATGTATAGTATAGGTACTTCGCCTATTCCCACTTCTACAGATGAGAAAAAGGTGACTTGTCCAAAGTCATTCCACTAGGAAGTGGCACTGCCTACATTACTTGTCTCCTAAATTCATGATCTTACCAAACCCATCTGATTCTTCAGAGCCTAAGTACCAAGGGTTGGGCTGTGAGGCTGCCGTATTCAAGTTACTGCTGGCATGTTTCAGATTGGTTCCAGATCCTGGCCCTTTCCCTCCTTTCCCTACACACCTACCTGTTGAGACTTGGAACCCTGGGAACTAATTCATGGCCACAGACAGAACAGTCACTGTCTTTCTCCATTTCTTGTACAACCACTAATACACCATTTACTTCTCACAATGTGCATGGTCTGAGTTTGTGCTGCAGTCATGACTCCAGTTCAATCATCTGGCCCATAACCTCACTGGGAATTTTGTGCCCAGCATGATACTAGGCTCTGGTGACAGGCCCACAAACAGGACAGACATGGCTCTGATTCCAATCATTAAGTGGCTTGAGAAGATCTTCATTCTTCCTCCTGAGTCAGTTAGCAAGGGAGAGAATGGCAGAAAAATAGCCATAGCACTGGCAACGGCGATGGCCATGTTCTAAAAATGTTCCTTTAAGTGGAAATGATCTTTTGTAATTGTCTCACATGGTTTCAGGAGTCTCCACTTCAGTCAATACCAACACAGCAGGGGTGGGTGGTTTGTTCAGCTGTCCTCCCTTTCCAGGGGGAGGGTTCTAAGCAGATGGAAAGAATGTGTTGGAGCGAAGTTCTTATCAAATTCCAAGCCACATCTGCTACTCATGCATCTTCCAGGAGAGAAGTGATAGACAGCCGAGCTCTGGTGACAGCAGATAAAATGGAGGGAGGGGGCGCAGGGATTTCCAGCTGGGCAGTTTGGTGGCAAATGCAGATGGCTCAGCATGCCTGGAATCTTGGCTCCTGACCATGGGTCAGTGCTGGTGATGGTGTGGGCACAGGCTCTAGACTGAGGAGACCTGGTACATGTCCAAGTTCTACCACATCCTAGTGCTTGACGTTGGGAAGTTCATTTAACTTATTGAGTCTTAATGCCCTCATCTGTAAAACAGGGACACCCACAAATACTTAGCTTTTGGTGGTACTAAGCAGACTTTATGGAATACAGTGTGCACTGTGCTGGGAAAACTGATGAGTACTTAACACCCGGTGGTTGTTACTAGTTTCCCGCCGTAACAAAGAACCAGAAACTGGGAGGCCTGAAGCAATGGGAATTTATTCTCTCAGTTCTGGAGACCAGAGGTCTAAAGTCAAGCTGATGGCAGAGTTTCTAGAGGCTCTGAGAGGTGGCTCCATGCCTCTTTCCCAGCTCTGGTGGGGGCCAGCAACCTTGGTGCTCCTTGCCTTGGAGGCACATCACTGCAGTCGCTGCCTTTATCTTCACAGAGAGTCCTTCCCTGTGTCTTTGTGTTTGTGTCCAAATGGCCTCTCTTTAGAAAACACTGGTCACTGGATTAGGGCCCACCCTTATCCAGGATGAACTCATCTCAATTTGATTATACTTGCCAAAACCCCATGTGCAGATAAAGTCGCAAGAACAGGTACTGGCAGTTAAGACCTGAGCATATATATCTCAAGGTGGTGGTGGTGTGGGGAAGTCGGGGAAGGGAATCATTCTGAGCACTACAGTGGTTATCATGAACTTCAACCTTTCAGAGAGCAACCATGGGGGCTGCTTGGGATCCTTGCACACCAGCACCAATTTTCAGTTCTCAACTGGCTAAGGAGATTCTCCCTGAGGGAACTATGTGTCCATTTGCACACTAACACAAGAGGGCAAAGATAGTTAGGGACCAAAGACCCTGTTGCCCACCCCACAATGTCAACAGATACCTGCTAAAAGTCCTCCCTCAGTCCCTCTCTTACATATTTTATGCAATGCACCAGCAAGTATGGTCAGCTCTCCATTCAAAACACATGCCACATCCAACCTCAGTCCTGATCTAAGCTGCCACAGTCTCTAAGCTGCTTTCCTGCAGTGGCTTCTAACTCATTCTCTGCTCCCTCTCTGCTCACCCCCAGCCTCCACACACTCTGCCCTCCTGCATGGAGGACTCTTCCCCTAGATATGTTTACTCCCTCCCCTAGTTCAGGATGACCTCCTTAAAAAGTCCCTCCCTGGCCACCTTCTCTAAAGTTGCAGCCCCTGTGTTACTCCCCATCCCTTCCTCTACTTTATTTTTCTTCACCACACTTACCACACCTGGCACTATATTCACCTCTGTTTATTTTCTTCTCTCCCTAGAATATAATGCCATAACAGCAGCTATTTTGCCTGACTTGTGTACTGTTGTACCCCAACATCTAGCACATGGTAGACAGTAAATATTTGTTAAATGGATGAATGAATGAAAAGATCTGAGTGGGGAAAGTCGTTTAAAAAAAAAAAAAAAAAAACAGCTGTAGGTCACTAAAAATCTCTAGTTACTTAGGTCTCAATATTGTTTAATATGTATGGCTATATCCAAAGCATATTTCACAAAGAATTGGAGGTAGCATTCAAGATTATGTATCATAAACAAATAGATTTTATGGTATATAAATTATACCTCGATAAAGCTATTTAAAAATGATTGTATAGCATATATTGTGCATATATATTTGTATATGCATGTATGCAGCCCCACCCTGTATATTAGCAATGGGCAAAAACAGTTCTAAAGTTGTGAGGATGCAGAAGTTTATTCTTGTGTTACTATTTATTTATTAATGAATGTATTATTACTGACTGTACTTTTGCTTACCCCTGCATAAATACTATGTGTATAAATACAGGTATACTCTAAGTTTCCAAGAAGCCAAAGCAACCAGAGATACATGAAACATAGCAAAAGTTCCTATTTTCTATAAGGAAATCAATTTTGACAAGATAATAAGCTTTCCCTAGAAGTTAGGTCTACATGAAATATCTGCATGGTTTTAAACCTGTGGTTCTACAGGGAATGGTTTCTTAGTCACATCCTTGCAACAGGGCTGGGAAAGAAGGAGGCGGGGAAGCAAAGATAAAATTACCCAGCATTGTATGGCCTGAAACTCTACTGACACAGGGCTTAGGAAAGGATCCTGACTTGATAAACTCAGGTGGTATATCTTCAAGAGAGAGAGAGAGAGAGAGAGAGAGAGAGACAGAGAGAAAGAGAGAGAGACAGAGAGAGAGACAGAGAAACAGACAGATATTTGGGGATCGTCAGGTCCCCAAACACTAATTTTGGAGAAGAGGATTAGTGAGGGACCATAAGCTGAGGTTGGCATGGGAGACAGGTGGAGAAGCAAGCTAAAGCCAGGTGTGTCCACTGTAGGCCTGCTGGAGGACTGCCCTCCTCCTCTCCCATGTGACCATACTAGGGATTGGCTTATGAATAAGGCCAGGTGCAGAACTGGGTGCTGAACCTCTGCCAGGCATGTGTGCCACCTCTATTTCTGGGTTTCATCTCTTTGAGGGTCTGCTGTTCTCAGGGGCTGTCTCCTGCATGGGTTCCACCTACCCCTTTGAACACCTGTCCAGGGTAATCTAGGTCCACTCAATACTATGTTTCAGGGCAGACATGGTATCTGCCTGTCCTCTCCCTGTGCCCTCCCGGGGGTTGGCTGTGCCTGCTCACACTGAGCTTGTTCCTCCAGGCTGCACAGTAGAATCCCTGAGAAGGTTTGAGAAGCTGGTGCTTGGCCCACACTCCAGACCAATTAAATCAGAATCTTCTAAACTCATGGGGCCTCTTACGCCAGGCCTGGCTGCCAAGGAGGTGACAAGAGACCATGAGAATGGCATTGTAATAAGGGTAGAGGGCACTGGGGCACCCTTCACCTGTTCTTCCCTGGACATCTGACTCAGAAGTGGGGTTTTGAGAGAAGTTTGGCAGCCATGGCTCCCTCTTCTTCGCAACATGGCAGGCATCCTGACAAGCTCTTCAATGTAAGAATGAGATTATGACATAGACAAAGTTTAATGAATTGGAAGTTTATATCTAATTAGAGTCATAAATTTACAGTAGGTACAAGCTGAGATCTGGAATCCTGAGTTCAAATCCTAGCTCTATCATGTGCTTGTTGTGTGATTTTGGACAAGTTACTCAACCTCTCTAAGTCTTAGTTCCCTTGTCTTTACAAGGGGCGTGACAATAGTTTGCTCCTAGTGTGAAAACAGGTGGCACAAGGCTCCACGCCTGGCATATAGCAAGCTCTGCTGTTAAAGTGAAAGCATAATTGTGGAGATTAGGAAGGATGTCTCAACTTCTTCTGTGAGTATGATGGTTCTCTCCCACACTCTCAAGATTAGAAAAAGAGAGCCAGAGCATAGACCAAAATTCCTGGGAAATCTGTCTTAGGCGATTCCTATGCAGAGCCCAGAATAAACAGCAAGGTTATACTGCCTGTGCTCAGAGGCAGTGTTGGGCAGGAGCACTCCTCGGGAGGCTCAGAGAGAAGACTTCTTTCCGTATTTTGGACACCAAACCCTTGTTTGAGGTATCATTGACAAATACATTTTCCCATACAGTTGGTTCCCTTTTCATTTTGCCTTTTGATCCAATGATTCCACTGTTGGGATTATTCCTGAAGAACCCTGAAACACCAATTCAGAAGAACCTACGCACCCCTATGTTCACAGCAGCGCTCTTTATAATAGCCAAGTTCTGGAAACAGCCTAAGTGCCCATCAGTGGATGAATGGATCAAAAAACTTTGGTACATTTATACAATGGAATACTATGCAGCAGAAAGAAAGAAGCAACTCCTACCTTTTACAACAGCATGGATGGAACTGGAGAGTATTATGCTTAATTAAATAAGCCAGGTGGAGAAAGACAAATACCATATGATCTCACCTAATATAGGAAAATAATGAACAAAACAAACAAACGAGCAAAATAGAACTAGAGACATGGAAACAAGAAACAGGCTGACAGTGACCAGAAGGAAGGGGGGAGGGGAAGAAGGAGAAGGGTTTAGTCAAAGAATTAGTATAAATGACCCTTGGACATAGATAACAGGGAAGGGACTGATTGTGGGAGAGGGATGGGGTGGGTGGGGCAAGGGAGAGCAATGGCGGGGGTGGGGGGAATGGGACAACTGTAATACAACAACAATAAATAATTAAAATTTTTTTTAAATAAAAATATTTTTTTAAAAAGAGACAGGACTTCCCTCTGGAATTAGCAAACCATCTGTCAACTTCTAAAATTCCAAATGGGGAAGGGACTATATGATTTCCAGGCCCTCACAGGCTCATCTTTCCTGGCACGGAAATTTTCCAAACCCTTCTTCAGGAGGGCCCAGGGATGACTAGTTGACTTACGCCACCCAGCCATTGAGAAACAGCGGCCTCTGTAGCATGCTGGATATGAGGGTAAAATGTAGACAAGTGCCCATTGGTTCAAAGGGCCATGATGATGATTCAACAACATAAGACATGTTAAGAGATTAACAGAGAAAGAACTTGGTACACTGTATTCCTCATGGTTTGGTGAATTCTTCACCTTTCAAGATTCTCCCAACTTTTAACTTTCACTCATCATGAAGATGCCCTAACATGTTCTAGGTTATCTGTTTTTGCAACTTTGTGAAGCAATTTTTTTAATCTAGTTTATCTTGAAGACCCTAATTTTAATTCTCCAAAGTGTGCTGTTACCATTGAAACACAGATTTTCTAAGCATATGTATCTACACATATATGCATTTAAATTTTATCTTTAATGGCAGTCACATGAATTGAATGTAGTTATGTGGTCTGGGGAATCAAATGCATTTGCCTCTAGGACTAAACAAACTAGCGGCCTAGAAATGATTTCTGGCTTCTAATAACTCATTCTGGAGCAGGAACTGGGCACACTAGCTGACTGAAGAAGTACTTCAGGAAAAAATGAAAAGTTGTAGAATGAGAAAAGATGCTAATTGGGAATTAATAATGTGGATCTGGGTAGGATCAAATCATTGCATGGATACAACCTTCAAGTTGGCCAGACAAAAATAAGAGCACCATGCAGTGATACTCAAAGGACACAATTTGGTTGGATAGTTCATGATTTACGTAAACCTTACCTTTACTTAAAATAAAAACTCTTTAAATGCTTAAATACTATATAATTCCAACTATATGACATTCTGGGTAAGGTAAAACCATAGAGACAGTTAAAAGATCAGTGGTTGCTAGGGAGCAAGGGTGATGCAGGAATGAATGAACAGGCAGAGCACAGGGTTCTTTGGGTAGTGAAAATACCCTGTGTGACATGGTAATAATGGATACATGTCACTACATATTTGTTGCAGCCCACAGAATGTACACCATCAACAGTGAAACTGAATGTAAACTGTGGACTTTGGGTGATAACAATGTGTCAATGTAGGGTCATGGGTTGTTGTGAATGTACCACCCTGCTGGGGGATGTTGATAGTGGAGTAGCAAGGACCTGTGAGTTTTCACATCAGAGACAGGTTAACAGGTGCTATTAAAGCTTAAATCTTTTTAAATCATGCCATGTCACACCTTAAATTGAACCAAGTTGAATTTTTGCCCAGTAGCAGAAAAAGCCCCTGGAAGTCTGAAATCAAGTTTAGAATGGAGGTACTTCCAATCTAGTCAACCCTGGTTCTTGGGGACTTGCTATTGTTAAGCAAATGTCACTACGCCTTTGGAAGGAATGATTCTGGGTGACTGTTAGGAAGGAGGAGGAGAGGGAGGGAGGAAATTTAAGCCTGACATACCTAGACCCTGTGTTTTAAATGAAGGTGTTCAGTGGAACTTAATATTGTTTCGTTGTTTGGGAAATGCAAAAGGAATACTATTTAAAAACTCTGGGCTGTATCACTTCTAACTTTTGCCATCATGGAATTCCAGTTACTGAAGTGTTCTGAGCTAAAATCAATGTTGCTCACATGTGTGCTTAGTCAATTTCCTTTTGATCATGTGTCACAGTACACAAAACTAGATAGTTAAAATAAAAACACATTTACTTTGATTTTTAGACAGTTCCCAGGATGCCTTTTTACCAAAAGAAAATATAGTGAAACACTTAGGGGTCTGTCACTCATTTCAACAATTAGGTTGTACAAAAGAAGCCTTTTTTTCTTTAATCTGATCTGCCCTATGCATACAAGCCTCCCCTTACTGTTGGTGCTGTTACAGACTGAGTGCAGTGGAGGCTGTGTGTCTCAGTGGTTATACATTCAGGGGCTAGACTGCCTAGGTTTGAACTTGCATCCACTGCTGTACGATTCTAATTCTCACCTATCTAATCTTCTGGCTCCTCATCTGTAAAGTGGAGATAATAACAGCACCCACCTCATAAGATCATTGTGAAGATTAAATGAACAATGAATATAGAACATATAACACAAACCCTCAATGCTCAAAATGGATTACCATTTCTGCAGTGGTTTTCAATGATGTCAATTCATAGTGGGAAACTGAACAAGGTGACGGGGAACTACAATAAACTAAGGCACATTTAATCATAGTAACCACCTATATTTGTACATCCAAAATACTTAACCATGGGTGTTGGACAATTATAACTTACAGGTTTTTGCTATTAGGTTTTAGATGATGGGTTATGCTGTTAGTAACCAGGAATTCATTTTAACAGAGCTGTGCATTTCTGAAATAGCACAGAAAGATGGCAGTTGAGATGGACACGAAGGGCAGCAGGAACTATGAGAGCACAATAATTGAACCAGTGGCCATGAATTAATTAGCACCTGAGACAATTTCCACCTTAACAGGGGCTAGCTGGCCCTTCAATAAAAGGAACAGACTGACAGTGACCAGAGGGGATGGGGGAGGGAAACTTTGTATTATTTTTCCTAAAGAGTCAGGCAATGTTTTAAAGAATACACAGACTTAGCCCTGGCTGGTAGCACAGTGGATAAGGCGCCAGCCTGCGAACCCAAAGGTCGCAGGTTTGATTCCCCAGCCAGGGCACATAACCAGGTTGCAAACGAGGTCTCCAGTCAGGTCTGTGGCTGGAGGCAGGTGAAACGCAACCGTACATTGATGTCTCTCTCCCTCTCTGCCTCTCTCCCTTCCCCTCTTTCTAAAATAATGAAATAAAATCTTTAAAAAAAAAAAAAAAGAATACACAGACTTAAACCTCCACTTTGGCCTGTATAGCAGTATAGCCAGTGTTTTTCTCCTTTTCTCAGGGAGACAGTATTTCACATCAGCTTTTCAGATGACTAGATGGGAAATTGCCCCCGCCCCTTGGCCAGAGCCAATCAAGTAACATGGCTCCCTGAGCCACACTGACCCATCAGCTGCTCTTTCCTGGGACTGAAAAGTTCTGGGACGTTCTTGATCTGCAAATTATATATTTGAGAATTGAGAAGTGACACGTGGCTAAGGAAGGTGGTGTGATACACAGCCAAGAAGCCGGATGACAGACAGATGGGGCTGCAGGATGGAGACAATGGTTGCTGGTCTCCTGGAAACTTTTGCATTCCAGCTACACTTCATGCCTTTGGGTGTTGGAAGATGTGCAGGAACATGCAGGGTCTTTCCAGCAAATGCTACTTCATTCACTGACTTGATAGTCTACTTTCTGTGGGGCACAGTGTTGTAAGCCTTGAGTATCAGTTACTTTTCCTTAATATAATTGTTTTTGTTGGGGAAAACGGACCTTTACAATTTTTTGTTCTGTCATTTACTATCTTCTGAGGAGTAAATGTAGGGGCCACAGAGTTGGAGTCAGTCACTTCATTGAGGAGAGATCTGGAAGAATTCAAAAGTGAGAGAGCCCCATAAGGATCTGGGAAGATGAGCTGGTAAAAATACCTGGCAATCCGAATTACAGATGAAAGACTCAGGGCTGGGAAGAAGGAGCAATAATTAGGGTGGAACCAAAGATAAGGCTAAAAACCAAGATCAGACAGCAAATGTCTCAAGGTTCTCGGGAAGCAGCTTAAGGGAACAGGTAGCAAAGACTAAACTATCTGTGAACCATGTGATAAAGAAGCTCACCATATGGTGCAGGAAGATAGCATAGCAGGCTGAAATAAAGGGAAGTGCTTTTATCTGCAAGATTATGTAACCACATCCAGTGTATGTACGCATATGCGTGCATGTGAATCCACACCACTGAGATTACAATTCCCACCACAGGAGCACCAAGACTTAAGAAAAGTACTCTATTAGTGCTTTGAACTAAATTGGCTTTGATCTCCTCAGGAGTTTTCTTCCTGTCCACATCAGGGCTGTGCTTGGTTCCAGCATAAGGTGCTGCTCTGGGGCTAGAGCTCTGGGCAGCTCTCTTGTGCCAAAACTCAAAGCTCACACTACCAATCAGGTGGCTTTTGGGAGACCAGCTTGGAGGTTGCTGAGGGGTGTTCTGTTGGAGTGCTGATATCAGCAACCAGGGCCCGCTTCACCTGACACACTCAGCAGTGTGAGCAGGGAGGGGCACAATCTTTTCAGGAGCTCATGAGTGTTAATTTCTTTTAAAATCATAAGAAATAAATGTTTACACTGAAGAAAATGCTTTAGCATATAATATCAGTATATTCATCCTTACAACATTGCAATTACAAGATATAACTTTAATCCTTTTTTTCCAAATGGAAGGTGTTACCCACAGATGTCATTATGTAGCTCTGTAGCAGTTCTGAAACTGCAATTTCAAAAGAGAAAAGACTAGCAATTTGATGGAGAAGAGTGGATCCCAAAGTACTAGAGAAGAGTACTGTTGATGATGGAAAGAGACAAATAGAAACACTAAACTTAGTTTCAAGTCCTCCTGCCTATTCCCAGCTATGTGGTCCTGGAGAGGTCATTCAACCTCTGTCTTACAATTTCCCTAGAGGCATGATAGGATTATATCAGTAACCACTTTGCAGGGCTATGGTGAGAATTAATATGATGCGATGCATGTGTATCCATAGCACAGTCCCTGGCAATTAGTATGAGCTCAGTATAAGTTGGAGGCAATGGGGGTTGCAGGGAGTGGACCAGAAGGAGGGAGTGGTGAGGGTTAGAAAAAAAATAGAGGTCAAAGGTCAAAAAGAAACCAGATGAGGAGTTACTGCACACACTAGTGATGCTCCCAAGACTTTGAGGATCCCATGAGTTGAAGCCTGTAGAGGAGGCAAAAAAAGAGGCTAGATGAGCGAAGTCCATTCTTATGGGCCATCTCAGTAATTCCTCCCAATGGCTCATAGTTCCAATGAGTGTTTGCCCATAGATGGGTAATGCACAGGCACAGAGTGATAAGGGAAGAATAGAAAATGTGCAGCCACCATCATTGCGGGCGATACAGCTTGTCTAATAGCAGAGGCTCAGAGCAAAATCAAGGCATACAAACTCTGCCTAGCACTTAGGGGGAAAAGGAAAGAATAAGGGTAAAATGGTTAACCTCCCAAAATACGTTTGTGGCACAGAGAGGGGATCATTGTGTAGACTAGGAACATAAGAGTTAAGTGTCTGCAATCAAGAACCCAAGATCACACATAGCTAAATCAAACTTGATCAGTGAAATGCCACTACCATGCTATATGACCTTAGCAAGTTATTTTCACTCTCTGCATCTCATTTTTTCATCTGTAAAATGGGGATAACCATAGCTATGTTATATTGTAAGTATGAGCCAATACACAGAGCACTTAAAACAGAGCCTGATGCACAGTAACGACTCAAAATGTCAGGTGTTATCATCATCATCATCATCATCATCATTATTGCCATCACCACTGCCACTACAACATACCTTCCATGAGGACAGGTATTTCTGTTTTGTTCACAGCCATGTCCTCTGTACATAGAAGAGTGCCTGGAAGGTAGTAGATGCTCAATAAATACTTCCTAAGTGAACAAATCCTTAGTTTTGTCAGTCAGACAGCAGTTATTATAAAAATGATAACCTCTCCCTGGAATGGAGTATGGGTCCATTCTTAGTCCCAGTTCCTTTCCTTCATGTCCTTCCCCAGCTGCTATAAGCAGCCACTGCACCTGTACTCAGATCTAGTTAGGAGCTAGGTGGTCATTGATATCCTGGGAGACAGGTGTTTCAGAAGTTGCTGAGGACAGAAGTCACTGTATAAAAGGATAAGGCCTGGATGTGTGGGGAGTGAGTGGAGTCAGCAAATCTCAAAAGAGCAGCCTGGTTCTCTGGATATATTCAATGAATAAAGAACAGAGAAGGAAAGATCAAGATCACAGGGAAAAAAATAAGGATACAGGAAATGTTGAGTGTGTTCCTCATCTAAAGGAACAGACATGGAGGACAGGGAAGATCAGAGACTTTCTGTACTTTCCAGGTATGAACAAAAAATGAAGCAAAAACACTTCATGTTCTTAGAAATACAATAGTAATTGAAATACCAAATTGTCATTGCAAGTGTAAGATCTTAAGACAGTTTTTCACAAGATGTGGAACCTGTACCATCAGCAGTATAAAGACAAAATTACTTTCCTTCTAAATTGTCCTAAAAATGCATTAAAATAATATATAACATGCAGATCAAGCCTATGGTTTCATGTATATTATTGCTTCAGGCAATGCTAAGGGAAAGTCAACTAAATCAACTTAAAGTAAAATATTTAAGATAGTATAAAGGAAGTGTATACATGGCCAAATTAAACAGGTGTGTGAATAACTGATATTTAGGAAACTTGTCCAAGGCTGTACTCAATCCTCTTGCACAGTCTGAATTTTGAGCTAGACGAGTTGGTATCAGCACCTTGGAAAGCAGCACACAAGGGCTAAATCTCTAAGGAGGCCTCAGTGGACAGGACACAGCCTAATCCTCAGTGGTCTCCTAAGTGGCACTCAGCCCCTCAAGCACTAGAAGGAAATATCACCAAGAAGAGGACTTTGAAGTCTTCTGCTTGCGGGGAGTAATTTATTGAGAATTCTAAAGGGGAAAGTCAGAAGGTCTTCTGTGTCCCTAAGAAAAACTCCAACAGCAGCTAAAACAGAAAGTGTGGCTGAGACCACTAGCTTGCCACCAAAATTGTTCTCCCAGCCTCCCTTGCACCGAGGTGTAGCCATGTGACTAAAGTCTCTCTAACAGTGCGCAGGCAGAAGGGATGGGTGCCATTTCCAAACTAAAGCTTTTTAAGAAGCAACTTGTGCCTTGGACATACTCTCTTTCCCCATCCGCCCTCTGAACATAGACAAAAAACAAAGCTATAGGAATTAATGGAGCTACATAAGATGAAAGGAACCTGGGTCCCTCAACTACCATATGGAGAGTGTGAGTGAGGCCAGGAACACCCACCTCATACTGTTACATCAGTGAATACGAAGCCTCTGTATACATTTGAGGGATGTGTTTCAGCAGTTGAATCCACACAAGCTAATAAAGCAGCTCAGGTGTCCTGGCCACCACACAGATCAACCACTCTTGGCTTGGGGAGACACTCTGAGGCTTTCATTTACTTTCTCCCCTCTTTGCATGGTTAACTTGTCCTTTAGCTATAGCTCAAGAGTCACTTTGTTATATATAGAAGCTTTCGCTGCTTTCAACGAGGGCCATTCCCACTCTCACAGTACAAATCAAATTCAATGGCACTTCACAACTGTGATTTTTTTAATTAATGTCTACATCCCCATGGGGTTTCAAAGTATGTATTTTTCAAAATTCATATGCTGACAAACTTATTTGTGCCCTTCACTGAAGAGTTTAAGGGTACAGTATACCAATGTCTGCTTTAAAATGCATTAAGAAGGGGTTAACCTGGAGACAAAAAGATGGACAGATACATGATAAAGCACACACAGTACAGTCCCATATAAATTATAGAATCTAGGCAATGGGTATTGTGGATGCTTATTATGTAATTCTTCCAACTTTTCTGAATTAAAAATATTTTCATAATATTTTTATGAAAAGTGCAAAAAGACTGGGAATCATGAATACATTATATAATTAATCTAGATAGTATGTATCTACTCAATTATAGATTTGGAGCACCTTTTGAACTCTAGGAATCCCTTGACAAACCCAGAGGTTAAATTCCTGGAAAGTGGCATGGTTGGCAAAGCTGAAGTCAACGGAGTAATAAAAAACAGAAAATGGATTGACTTTGGGGGGAATGGGTGGGTGGGGAGGGGGACAGAGGGGAGCAAAAAGGGGATGGTTGTAATACAACAATAAAATTTTTAAAGAAAACAGTAAATGAAAGACGACACTTTTATTTATTTATTTATTTTATTGTTGTTGTATTACATCCATCCCCTTTTTACTCCCCTCTGTCCCCTTCCCCACCCACCCACTCCCCCAAAAGGCAATTCCACTTGTTGCCCATGTCCATGGTTCTTCCATACTAGGTTCTTGTCTAAACTGCTACCCTTCTTTGCTTCTTCCTCCCCCCTCCCCCCTTCCCTCTTCCCCCTGCCCACTGAAGGCCTATTCACTATATTCATATATCTGGTTCTGTTATGCTTGTTGTTTATTTTGTTCATTATTGTCCCGTAATGGGTGAGATCATATGGTATTTGTCTTTCACTGACTGGCTTATTCACTCAGCATAATACTTTCCATTTCCATCCATGTTGTTGCAAAGGTTAGGAGTTCCTTCTTTCTTTCTGCTGTGTAGTATTCCATTGTGTAAATGTACCAAAGTTTTTTGATCCAATCATCCACTGATGGGTGCTTAGGCTGTTTTCAGCATGTGGCTATTGTAAATAACGCTGCTATGAACATAGGGGTACATGGGTTCTTAAGAATTTGTGTTTGAGGATTCTTCGGGTATAATCCCAGTAGTGGAATTACTGGATCAAAAGGCAGTTCTATTTTTAGTTTTCGAAGGAAACTCCATACTGTTTTCCATAGGACCTATACCTGCCTGCATTCCCACCGACAGTGCACCAGGGTTCCCTTTGTCCCACATCCTTGCCAACACTTGTTGTTTGTTGATTTGTTGATGATTGCCATTCGGAAAGGTATGAGGTAGTATCTTGCCGTGGTTTTATTTTGCATCTCTCTGATGACTAGTGATGTTGAGCATTTTTTCATATGCCTCTGGACCCTTTGTATATCTTTCTCAGTGAAGGTCTTTTGCCCATTTTTTAATTGGGCTGTCTGTCTCCCTGGTGTTAAGTCACAGTAGTTCTTTATATTTTGAAGATCAAACCCTTGCCTGAGGTATCATTGGCAAATATGTTTTCCCATACAGTTGGTTCCCTTTGAATTTTGCTGATATTTTCTTTAGCTGAACAGAAACTTTTCAATTTGATATAGGCCCATTTGTTGATTTGTTCTTTGATTTCCTTTGCCCTTGGAGAAGTATCAGTAAACATATTTCTGCATAGGATATCTGAAATTCAACTGCTTATATTTTTCTCCAGGACCTTTATGGTGACACTGCTTATGTTTAAGTCCTTTATCCTTCTTGAGTTTATTCTGGTGTATGGTGTAAGTTGGTGGTCTAATTTTATCTTTTTGCACGTTGCTGTCCAGTTCTCCCAATACCACTTGTTGAAGAGACTGTTTTTACTCCATTTTATGTTCTTTCCCCCTTTGTTGAATATTAATTGACCATAGAGTCCTGGGTTTATTTCTGGGCTCTCTATTCAGTTCCATTGATCTATATGTCTATTCTTATGCCAGTAACAGACTGTTTTGATAACAGTAGCTTTGTAGTATAGTTTGATGTCCAGTATTGTGATTCCTCCTACTTTGTTCTTCTTTCTCAAGATTGCTGAGGCTATTCATGGGGGTTTTTGGCTCCATATAAATTTTTGAAGTATTTTTTTCTATTTCTGATAAGTCTGTCATTGGTATTTTAATTGGGATTGCATTGAATCTACAGATTGCTTTGGGTAGTATGGACATTTTAATGATGTTAATTCTTCCCATCCATGAACATGGTATATGCTTCCATTTGTTTGTATCTTCCTTAATTTCTTCCTTCAATGTTCTGTAGTTTTCTGAGTACAGGTCTTTTACCTCCTTGGTTAAGTTTATTCCTAAGTACTTTATTTTTCTTGTTTTTCTTGTTTTTCATATGCCTCTGGGCCCTTTGTATGTCTTCCTCAGTGAAGGTCTTTTGCCCATTTTTTAATTGGGCTGTCTGTCTCCCTGGTGTTAAGTCACAGTAGTTCTTTATATTTTGGAGATCAAACCCTTGTCTGAGGTATCACTGGCAAACATGTTTTCCCATACAGTTGGTTCCCTTTGAATTTTGCTTCTTCAGCTGAACAGAAACTTTTCAATTTGATATAGGCCCATTTGTTGATTTGTTCTTTGATTTCCTTTGCCCTTGGAGAAGTATCAGTAAACATATTTCTGCATAGGATATCTGATAAATGGGATATGCTATGGTAAATGGGATTTGTTTTCTTGCTTCTGTCTCTGATGTTTCATTATTGGTATACAAAAGTGCTTTTGATTTCTGGATATTGACTTTATATCCAGTTTTTGCTAAATTTGCTTATTAGGTCAAGTAAGTTTTTGGTGGAGCCTATCCAGTTTTGTATGTACACTATCATATTATCTGCAAATAATGACAGTTTGATTTCCTCCTTTCCAATTTGGATCCCTTTGATTCCTTGTTCTTCTCTGATGGCTATGGCTAGAACTTTCAAGATGATGTTGAACAGAAGTGGAGAAAATGGACAGCCTTGTCTTGTTCCTGATCTTAGGGGGAAAACTTTTGGTTTTTGTCTGTTAAGTATGATGTTGGCTTCAGGTTTCTCATATATGGCCTTTATGATGTTGAGGTATGCTCCCTCTATTCCCATTTTGCTGAGGGTTTTTATCATAAATGGTTGCTGTACTTTATCAAGTGCTTTTTCAGCATCTATTGATATGATCATATGGTTTTTGTCTTTCATTTTGTTGACATGGTGTATTACATTTGTTGATTTACAAATGTTGTACCATGCTTGCATCCCTGGGATGAAACCCACTTGATCATGGTGTATGATCTTTGTAACGTACTGTTGAATCTGGTTGGCCAATAGTTTGTTGAGAATCTTAGCATCTATGTTCTTCAGAGATACTGGCCTATAGTTTTCTTTCTTAGTTGTGTCTTGCCCTGGTTTTGGGATTAGAATCATATTGGCCTCAGAGAAAGAGTTTGGGAGTCTTTCCTCTTCCTGGAGTTTTTGGCACAGGTTGAGAAGGATAGGAGTTAATTCTTCTTTAAATGTTTTGTAGAATTCACCTATGTATCCATCTGGTCCAGGGCTCTTGTGCTTTGGGAGATTTTGGATTACTTCTTCAGTTTCACTAGTTGTTATTGACCTATTTAGGCTTTCTGCTTCTTCTGGATTCTGTTTTGATAGGTTATACATTTCCAGAAATGTGTCCATTTCACCCAGGTTGTCATATTTCTTGTCATATAGTTGTTTGTAATAATTTCTTACAGTCTTTTGCATTTCTGAAGTATCAGTTGTGATTTCTCCTCTGTCATTTCTGATTCTGTTTATTTGGGTCCTCTCTCTTTTTCCTGATGAGTCTGGATAAAGGCTTGTCAATTTTGTTTATTTTTTCAAAGAACCAGCTCCTGGACTTGTTGATTCTTTGAACTGTAGTTTGAGTCTCTAAGTTATTTATTTCTGCTCTGACCTTGACGATCGCCTTCCTTCTACTTGCTCTGGTCTTTGTTTGTTGTTGCTCCTCTAGTTCTTGCAGGTTTATCGTTAAGTTGTTTCTATAAACATCTTGTGACTATTTTAGGTAGGCCTGTATTGCTATAAGTTCCCCTCTGAGCACTGCCTTTGCTGTGTCCCATAGGTTTTGGACTGTTGTGTATTCATTGTCATTTGTTTCCAGAAACTTTTTGATTTCATTTTTGATCTCATTGTTAACCCATTCATTACTTAAAAGCATGTTATTCAGTCTCCATGAGTTAGAGTATTTTTGGTTTTTTCCCTTGAGATTGATTTCTAGTTTCAAGCCATTGTGATCTGAGAAAATGCTTTGTATGATTTCAATTTTCCTGTATCCTATATTTGTATTTTGGGGCCCTCCCTTCTCTCACTGGTTCTGTGTGAAGACCAGCAGGGTGCTTCTGTGGTGTCTATGGCTGCTCCTCCCCCTCCAGCTCCTGGAGGAGGTTCCTGCCTGTGATGGGCACGTGGCTCCAATGTGGGGTGGCCTGCATCCTTGCTGGTCTTCTGTGATGGCTGGCCCTACCCCCGCATCTCCTGGAGGAGGTAGTCCCTGCCTGCTAACAACACCTGGCTCCCCTGGGGGGAAGGCTAACTCTCCAAGCAGTCCAGCTCTTTGAGGAGTTTTTCACCAACACCTCTGTGATGTGTGCCTGGCTCCCCAGAGGGTCTGCAGCGCAGTCTGCGGGCTAACGCTACTCCTCCCCCTCCAGCTCTTCGAGGAGGCCTTTGTTGCTTGCAATGGGTGCACCAGTTGCACCAGCTGCAAGTTCCTGGCACGCAGTTTCAAGATTTCATGGGAGACTGCGCACCGGTGAGTGTGCTTGGGGCAGGGCCCTCCCCCTCACTGGGGCTCTGACTTGCCCTCTTCCCAGTGGTGCTGAGCCACCATTTTCAACCCTCCCACCTCTCTGGCAGGTGTACTTTCCCGCTCCCCCGATTCTGCTCCCTTGGGTCTTTCCTCCTCCACCTCTGGCCCAGGGAGGCGCTTCCTCTCTCTCTGCCTCTGGAGCAAGGCTCTTACGCAGTTCCTCCCCTGCAGGAGTTCAGTTCCTCATTCCCTCCAGAGTTTGCACTCACTGTCCACACTTCACTGCTCAGATTTCTAGTCACTAGGGAGCCTGGAGCTGTCTTTGGTTAGAGACGCCCCTCTCTTCATATCTGCCACTGCCCAGAGCCAACCTCGGCCCGCCGGTCTGTTTGGAACTGTCTCACCTGCTCTCCTGTAGGTCTCTGTACTCTGGGCTGTGCACCCCTGAGTCCAGACGTTTACCGCTCCAATTCTTAGGGACCTACAGATATCTCGTGCTCCCTATCCTGTCTTCCAGCTGCTCTGGCACTCAAGAAGGCCATCAGCACTGCTTTCTACTGTGTCGCCATCTTTCCTCTGACAACACTTTTATTTTGTATTACTTATTCTATTACAGTTGTCTCAGTTTCCTTTTTTCCCACTTTTCCCCACTCCACGCAGCCCACAGTCAATCTTTTCTCTATATTTCATGTCAAGGGTCATTCGTACACATTTTTTAATTAGTCTCTTCCCCTTCCTTCTACCCTCTACCATTACCCTCTCCCTCCTCTCTTCCTGCAGCTATCAATCTGTTCCATGTTTCCACGTCACTGTTTCTATTCTTCTCATTAGTTTATTTTGTTCATTAGGTTCCAGTTATAAGTGAGGTTATATGGCATTTGTCTTTTGCTGACTGGTTTATTTAACTTAGCACAATAGTCTTCAGTTCCATCCATGATGTTGCAGAAGGTAGGAGTTCCTTTTTTCTTTCTGCTGCATAGTATTTCATTGTGTAAATGTATCACAGTTTTTAAATCCACTCATCTACTGATGAACACTTGGGCTCTTTCCAACACTTAGCTATTTTTGTAAATAGTGCTGCTATGAACCCAGGACTGCATAAGTTCTTTTGAATTGGTGTTTCAGGAATTTTAGGATATATTCCTAAGCAGTGGAATTGCTGGGTCACAAGGCATTTCCATTTTTAATTTTTTTGAGGAAACTCCATACTGTTTTCTACAGTGGTTGACTCAGTCTGTATTCCCACCAACAGTGCACTAGGGTTCCCTTTACTCCACATTCTCACCAGTACTTGTTGTTTGTTCACTTATTAATGATGACCAATCTGACAGGTGTGAGGTGGTATCTCATTGTGGTTTTAATTTGGATTTCTTTGATGGATAGTGATGGTGAGTACCCTTTCATATGCCTATGGGCCCTTTGTACATATGTCCTCCTTGGAGAAGAGTCTGTTCGGGTCCTTTGCCCATTTTTTAATTGAACTGTTTGTCTTCCTGTGCTGAGTCATATGAGTTCTTTATATATTCTGGAGATTTAACCCTTGTCCAAGGTATCATTGGCAATTATGTTTTTCCATATAGTCAGCTCTCTTATCATTTTGATGATATTTTCTTTAGCAATGCAGAAACTTGTAAATTTGCTGTAATCCCATTTGTTATTTTTTCCTTTATTTTTGTTGCCCTAGGAGATATATCAGCAAAAATATTGCTTTGTGGGATATCTGGAATTTTTCTGCCTATGTTTTCCACTAGGACTTTTATGGTGTCATGACTTATATTTAAGCCCTTTATCTAGTTTGAGTTTATTCTGGTTTATGGTATAAGTTGGTAGTCTAGTTTCTTTCTTTTTTTTTTTGCATGTACCAATCTAGTTCTCCCAACCATTTATTGAAGAGACTGTTTTTATTCCATTATATGCTGGTGTTGCCTTAGTTGAATATTCTGTTCCATTGATCTATGTGTCTGTTCTTATGCCAGTATGAGGCTGTCTTGATGACAGTAGCCTTTTTGTACAGCATAATAACAGTATTGTGTTCCTTCCAACTTTTTCTTCTTTCTCAGGTTTGCTGAGACTATTCAGGGCCTTTTTTTTTTTTTTTTTTTTTTTTTTTTTTTTTTTTTTTTTTTTTTTTTTTTTTTTTTTTTTTTTTTTTTTTTTTTTTTTTTTTTTTTTTTTTTTTTTTTTTGGTTCCATATAAATTTTTGGAATATTTGTTCTAGATCTTTGAAATATGCCATTGGTATTTTATAATAGAAATTGCATTGACTCTATAAATTGCTTTGGGTAGTATACACATTTTAATGATGTTAATTTTTCCAATCCATGAACATGGTATATGCTTCCATTTATTTGTATCTTCCACAATTTATTTCTTCAGTGTTTGATAGCTTTCTAAGTACCGGTCTTTGACCTCCTTGCTTAAATTTATTCCTAGATCCTTTATTTTTTCTTGTTGCTATAGTAAATGATTTTTTCCCTTAGTTTTTCTTTCCGATAATTCATTGTTGGTGTACAGAATACCACTGATTTCTGAATATTAAATAATAAATGAATAATATATTTGATCACTCGTAACAACAGTCTAGAAGGCAAGTAAGCCAGATATGCCAAGAGGCCCTGTTCCAGTGAGATGATCCCTCCATGTAACTCTGTCAGGAAAGCAAAGGACTCCAAAGAGTCCTTTTGGGACTCAAATGGGAAAGAAAGCTTTCCCATTTGCTTTCTCCATTTAATTTCTACAGGTCTTAGCAAAATGTCACACCCCAGTCAGTTCACCAATTATTATGGTGCTCCAGAGTGTGGCTTTCTGGGCCAGATCTGATGCAGTGGACCTGGGGGATGGAGGCGTGAACGGGTTGTCCCAAAAGTCATCTGCCCACCTTTTGGGGGGGCGGTGATAGCAACTACTCTGCTGTGTTCTTCCCTTTAAGGGGATTGATCTATCTGCCTAACAAGACTGCAAAATGTTAAAAATGGACATGTAAATATAAAACCACATGAACATGAAACCATGACAGGCAAAACTAGAATGACAAAGGGTTACCAATTGCTTATTTAGTACTTGGGCTGCTCAGCAACCTTACTGCACATTTCTGCTCTCAACTCCCACTCCATGGGAGGCTTTTTCAAACATGGGCCAGGTCCCTGACTCCATCTCAGCAGATGACATGTGGCCTGAGAAAAATTTGTGCATTCACCCTAGGCCCTGAATGAACTCAATCCAGGGTGAGAAGAACTCAAGGATAACTCTCAGGTTTTTACTAAGCTACAGAGGTGGGGAAGAACTTTATATTTTTACACACATGAGTTGATGGTATGAGATTTATACTAGACATATTTGTGGCACACAAAGGGATTAAAAGGCTCAAAACAACACTAACCTAGTTAGGAATACTTATAACACAATCTCAACTTCAGTAAAACAGCATCTCCCAATATCTATAAAAGCATCCAGACCCATTTTACGAGTCCCAGAGCTGTCCTTCAACCATGCTATGTGAAAGGAACTATCTCCATTCTTGGCTGCAAGAGTGGTCCTTTCCAAAAGGCAAATCTGATCGGCTCATTTCTCTGCTTAAAAACATTCAGTAGCTCCCCACTGCACTGTGAATAAAATCCAAATTCCCCATCACAGCTCATATGTTGTGCATGATCAGGCCCTGTCTATCCCTGTAGTCTCACATTCTACTTCCTCCCTTGATCATGACATTTTGGCCCCACACCTTCTGAAGGTACCTAGAATGCGCTAAGCCCTCTCCACTCCAGGACCTTTGTACATGTTATTCTCTCTTAGCTCTTTGAATGCATGACTGGTTCCTTCTCCTCACATCTCAGTTTGTATGTCACCTCCTTAGACAATCAGTGTGGGTCCCATCTTGATTTGTCTGTGACATACCACTCTATTCATTTCCTTCACAGTGTCCACTAAAAAACTATAGTGTAGACTTATTTACTTTTTACTCTCTCCCTCACTTGGAATGTAAACCCCTCATGAGCAGCAAATGTATTTGCCTTGTTAGTCAATTCTTCTGGAGCAGGCACAGCCACCCATCCATACTATACCTTGCCAAAGCTGCCTTTCCCAAGTACCATCAGGAAGTTAAAATCACTCAGCTTCATCCGGTCTCTGTTCCCATTGTTGTCAAATTTGGCTATGGTATTGGTCATCTTTTCTTCTGGGACCTTGGTTCCCTGGCTGATCTTAGCTCTCTGGAGAGGGAAACACATAGATACATCATTAGGGTTAGAGGATGCCTTTGTAGGGAGACACATACAGACAACGAACACTGGTTCCTGCCCGTCATGTCCCACCTCTATCCCTGTGAAAAGCATGGCCAACATCCATGCTGCAAGGTCTAGACCTAGAGGCAACTTCTGGCACTCCCAATTCTCTTGTAGCCCTCACGTGCTCACCAGAAGCAGTTACTTTTTCCTCCCAGCTGCCTCTACAATTCATGTTTGTTCCATGTCTACTAGCATACCTACCATTGCCTCTCACCTGAACTTTGGTTCCCTCCACACTGGGCTTCATATACAGCCAGGGTGAGCTTCCAGTTCCTCATATCCAACTGAGTCACCACCTGCTTAAATTGCTTCAGTGGTGACCCTATTTTTAGGATAAAGACTTTGGACTTTTGCTAGCCAGTATGGCATAGAATGACAGGACTCTCCCTAATTCTCTAACCTCATCACTTCTTAGAGCCTTCCTCCCTGCAAGCCAGCTTCATTCTTTCCCCTCCCACCTCAGAGCCTTTGCACATGCTCTTGCTGCTCTGTGGATAATTATTCTCTCATCTTAGCTACCGACACCCCCCCCCCCCGCCGCCGATTTCACTTCCCATTTATATTAGATGATAATGGTCTGTTCACTTGTTTCCCCCATTGCACTGAAAACTGCAAGGGCACAGACTATATCTCATTCTCCACAACTTCTCTGAAACTAATATAGTTTCTGGTTTCATGGGTAAAGGAATTCCATATGTGTCCTCAGTGCAGTGGGGGACAGACCTACTTCTGTGAGCAGCAGAACAATAACTCAGATGGCAGCAAATGCTCCTGAACAAGGGGAGAATAAGAGACCAGCAGTGAGACCTGCAGCTACAAGGACCTTGTTACTTATTTGCTTCTAGGAGTAAGAAGCTTATGGCATTAAAATCTCAGCTTACACTCCTGACTCTGGGTTTGTGATCCTGAGTTCATAATGCTCCTTCACCCAATATCCCAGACCTTCTTATCTCTCTCAGAGAAACAGCCAAAGGCCACACTCTTGCCCAAGGACCTTCGCACTTGCTGTCTTCTGTGCCTGAAGCTCTTTCCCAGGAACTCTCTCACCTGTAAAAGAGCCCTTCCCCAAGTGCCTGACATGAACTAGCTCTCAGCAATCTTCCCCATTTTTTCTCCATATCTTGTCACCACCTTAAAAACCAGATATTTACTTGTTTCTTAACTTATTATCTTTCTCCTCACACTAGAACACAAGTTTCCTGAGAACTGCCCAGTACAGAGAGGCACTTACTTGCATTTGGTGAATGAACCTTTCTAAATTTCGGTCCCCTTTTCAAGAAAATGAGTTAATGACATGATAATGTATTACAAAGTTCTCAGTACCATTCCTGTCACTTAGTAGATGCTCAGTGGATGGTAAGTATTATTACTGTCACATTGTTCACTTGTATTTTGAAGACAAAGAAGCAACAAAAAACATTCTAGGGTCTTCAATATCATGAAAGATTCATTCATTCATTCAGGAAATACTTGGGTGCCTGCTACATGCCAAGTATTGCCCTACATTTGGAGGACCCACCAGAGATCAAAGCAGATAGAGAGGCTCAAACAATTTGCATTCCAACAGGAACTGGATCCTCTGTACTAACCAAATTTTACCCAGGAAAAATAATTTGGAGTCAGTAGCAGAAAGTCTCTAGGGACCAGAGAACAAGGCACATTCCAAGAATTAAAACACTGTTCTGACTGGCCAGAGCACATAGTGCAGGGCAGATAAAGCCTGGGATGCAGCCAGAGGTCAGAAGGGCCTTGCATAGCCCATCAAGAAGTTTGGGTTGATTCTTAGCACACAGGGTTTTCACAGGTCTGTGGTGTGATTTGATCACATTGAGAAAACCACTCAGAGTTTAGCAAAGAGACCCATTAGAGGAGACAAGTTTGGAAACCACTATGAAGTGACCACAGTCATCAAGGTGAGAAATAAAGCGGCCTGAATGTGGTGTCTGCAGTGTGGATGGAATGAAGTAGGCCTATGTGGGAGACAGGCTGGATGGATATGGATTGGGTGAGGGAGGTCAGGACTGAAGGACAATTCTACTTCTGTTTTGAGCATCTGAGGGACGGTGGTGATTTCCACTGAGATGGGAAGTGGAGAAGGGCAAGTTTGAGAGTATAGGCCAAACAGTGAGAAGATTTCAGAGTCATCGAAAGTTCCCCTTCCACAGTGGCTTAAAACTGCAATGTTTATGTCTTCCTCACTGGTATGGTTCCATTTGTCATACTGACAAAGTGTCCACCATTGTTTTCTTTTTGTAACTAATGTTTAAAAGTTGGGGTGGATACAATGAAATACATAAATCTTATGTGTACAGTTCTGTGAATTTTCACAAATGTATATACACAAGTAACCCAAACCTCAATCAAGATATAGCACATTTCCACCACCCCAGGAGGTTCCCTTGGGCCCCTTTCCAGTCCACCCTCCTCCCACACGAGTCTCTGTTCTGACTTCCATCCTGGAAGGTCAGTTTAATTTGTTCTTGAACTTCACCTTAATGGAGTCATAGGATGTGACACAATAAGAAATATATATTTGGTTTCTGTCCCTGGTTTTGCTGACACAGATCTCCTGAAACCTTTGGCAGTCCCTCAGTGACAGACAAGCTAGGAACATCTTTAGTTCTACTACTATTTGGTCTTTGTCCCCAGTTCCTAGCATAGAGCTCCTAAATTCCTTAGAATTTCCTAGATAACAGCGGCATCATTGTTTCTAAAAGGGGACCCTTGAGGGGCTCCTGAGCATCTCCTAGGTGGAAAGTGGTCCCAGAAGAACCAAATGACTGGAAACTTGGAACTTACAGCCCCTGGAGACTGAGGGAATAATCAATCATGCTGACATGACAAAGTCTCATAAAATTCCCTAAACTACATGCTTTACAGAGTGTCTGGGTTGCTGGATACATCCACAAGCAGTAAACATGGTGCACTCCTACGATGCCAGGGGACAGAAGCCCCTGCACTTGGGGCCCTTCTGGATCTTGCCCTGTGTAGCTCTGCATCCAGCTATTCATCTGTATTCTTTGTCACATAATAAGCCAGTATAATAGAAGTGTTTTCCTTAGTCCTGTGAGCAAATTACTAAACCTGAAGAGGAGCCCTGATTTGTAGCCCAAAGTATGGGTAACTGGAGACCCGCTATTTGCGATTGGAGTCTCCAGTGGGGGCAGCCTTGTGGGATTTAGTCCTTAACCTGTGGGGTCTGTGCTAAATCCAGGTAGTGAGTGACAGAGCTGAATTAAACTGTAGGACACCTGGTTGCCTACAGGCAGAGAATGGGAGGACTGCATGGTGCGAAACACCCACAACTTCAGTGAGGTATTAAAGGAAGCAATCTGGCATTTGGCTTCTTTTGCTCGTGGCAACATTGTTGAAATTCACCTCTGTTGCTGCAAGAATCAGGAGTTTGTTCCTTGGTGTTACTGTGTCATGTTCATTATTTGTGTTGATACCTCTTTTGGCTACTAACAAAGCTGCTGTGAACATACTTGGCCAAATTCTTTTATATTAAGATATGTTTGGATTTAAGCATCTCTGGGACAACCGAGTATACCTGCCCAGTAAGGAGTTGTCTGTGTAAATTTGAGATTAAGAAACAATACATGAGCCAGAGACAGAAATTTGGGGAGTACTGGCATAGAGGGGGTTGTTAAAACCATGAGATTTCAGGGAAAATGGAAATAAGAGCAGAGGCTAAAACAGGAATTGCATCGCCTTCCTGGGCCATGTCCTCCCATCATCACAAAGTCTTACTTTCCAGCTCCCAGTGTTTGCAACCCAGGCTGTCTTAACCCAAACACCTTCTTCCCTTCTTACCCTGACATCTCCTTTCTTTATTACTATGTCTCCTACCTTCTCTGAATCCTGATTCAGGACTCGTCTAATTCACACATTCCATTCTTCAACCTGTGAGGGTCCCAATCACGACTCTCCTTGGTCCCCAAGTCCCTATTCCAACCCTGAGGTTTGCATGCCCACCACCTGTAGGTCCCAGCACACCCTGCAAATGAAACTCTGCAAATGAAACATGATTGAAGAGTTCAATCTTTCCTATTTCTCTAATTGACTTTGCTTGAAGAAAATTTTTTTCTGTCCTTCAAGGAGCGGCAAGTGGCTCATAGCTGCATCCCTCAGTCCTAAAAGTGACCTTCTTTGCTCTGAATTTGAAGTGAAAAGTCCTCTTTTCATACTTCATCCCAATTTGCTTCTGTGTTTTTTCTCATAGGTATGTGTTAAAATCTTAACCCCTACTGTGATGGTGTTTGGAGATGGGGCCTTTGCAAGGTGACCAGGTCATGAGTTCTCATAAAAGGGGTTAGTGCTCTTATATAACAAAGAGATTCTGAAGGGAGCTCTCTTGTCCCTGCTGCCATGTGAGAACAATGAGAAGGTGGCTGTCTGTAAATAAGGGAGCCCCTCACCAGACATAGAAGCTGCCAGCATCTTGATCTTGGACTTCCCAACCTCTAGAACTGTGAGAAAATAAATACCACCCAGCCTATGATATTTTTTATAGCAACCTGAACAGACTAAAACATAATGTTATCTAAGCTCTGAGACTCTAGATCAGATGTTTAATATCTCTATCAGCCTGGTATGCATCATGGTGGTGTTTGCTTAATATTTAAATAAGTGGACAATTGTTAAAAATCAGATGTCCTCTAAAAATCCAATTCTAAGCTTCTTATAAAGAAATAGAGTAGTCTCCCTTATCTGTAGTTTGCTTTTCATGGTTTACCCCAGTTAACTTGGTCTGAAAATATTAAATAAAAAGTTTCAAAAGTAAACAACTTATGAGTTTTAAATCATATATGCCATTCTGAGTAGTGTGATGAGCCCCAATCTGTCCCATCCAGGACATGACTCATCCTTTGTCTAGCTCTTCATGTTGTATAAACTACTAACTGGGTACTCACTTAGTAGCTTTCTCATTCATCACAGTGATTGTCATGGTGTGGCAGTGCTTATGTTCAAGACACCCTAGTTTTACTTAATAATGGCCCCCAAGTGCAAGAGCAGTGATGCTGGCAGTTTCGGTATGCCAGTGAGAAGCCATCCAGTGTGTGTATGTAGAGGAAGAAGCACAGTATGTGCTATTCAGTTTCAGACAACCACTAGTGCTACTGAAACGTATCTCCCAAAAATAGGGCACTACTATAAATCTGGCAACACTGAACCCCATCCAGTAAGGCATGGTACCTCTGGATGAGATATACTCCCTCTAGTTCACCAGAGTCCCCACATGTCCTGCTGTTTTATGCTGAGTTTTTCCTCCTCCTTACTTTCTGCCTGACTCCTGAAAATATTTAGGTTTCAGACCCCTATATAAGTGAGCCAGAACTCTGTCCTGTGTCCCCCTGAAAGTCCCATAATTCCCAGGTTGAACCCTAAGAAAAAAGATAAGATACCAACTAAGAAGGGCTCCTAGTAGCTAACTGGGCTTGAAAAAAAAAAAGAGAGAGAGAGAGAAAAGCAAGCAAAAGCCTAGCAGCCATTTCTGCACAGGAGATTCTCACACAAGCTGCACTTCACAAAGTAGCCTCTGCAATAAACAGGCAATAAACTCCACAATGGAAATGCCTGCCTGCACCGCGTTCCTGCCCTCTGAGCCAACCCTCATAAAGGAGGTCATTCCCCATCCAATCAGAGCTGTGCAGCTGTGACCAATCACAGCAGCTCTATTCTGACAAATCAGGACAGTACCTTTGGACCAATCAAACAGTGAAGATTCAGAGTCCTAATTTGCATGAGTATGGGCCAATCAGGGACCAGGGGTGGGGACTTCTCTATGTAAGTTCCTTCCCCTTTGGTTTAGAAACAGACTTTCTACCAAAAACTGAAGATTGCACTTTCCAGGCTAGAGCTGAACACTGGAGATGTCTTGCCAGAGCAGAGCAGACCAGTACAGAGCAGACCATTGTGAGCAAAGCAGACTGTATCAATGTTGAGCCACTTGCTCCAAATAAAAGTTTCCTTCTTCACCACACCCCAAACTGGGGATTCCTACTGGCATTAAATTGGTGCCAACAACCATCAGGTGATATAAGTAACCTCATACCTAGCAGGATCTCCATCAAATCAAATATTTTAAAATTGAGGACCAAATTAAAATTAACCTCCATCTTGCTGGGTTGGATATATCTTGAGAAACAGGAACAAACTAAGGTTGCCTTTTCATGTCTGATTTAGAGGCCTAGAACCCAGTGTTCAAAGAAAGAGCAAACAGACTGCACTTCTGATCAGAGGGCTTTGCCTGTTTCCAGACTGTGCTGGGGAGAGTGAAGGTGCCTTAGCAGCCAGCCTCCAGGGCTTCTTTTCTGATGACTAATGCCTGTCCTGGCCTAAGCTAAATTCTCTGCCACCCCCAACCACTTTAAGGAGCTCCCCTAGCCACATCCCCCCAAAAGCACCAGGGCTAGAAGTCTTTGACCAATAAACAGCCCTTCCCAAGTCCACGAGCATGTCCTGAGCTTTACTTATTTCAAGGGGAAGTTGATAATGATAACAACCTGGCATTTGAATGCTATGACATGCTAGATACTATTCTAAGTGTATTATCTCATTCAATCCTCACACAACCTTATGAGGTAAGAAGCTCTGAGTCCTCCATTTTGCAGATGAAGAATTAAAAGCTCAGAGATATCAAGTAACTTGTCTATAGCACTCAGCAAGGAGGGGACAGAGCTGGGATTTAAAGCCAAGCAATCTGGGTCTGAAACCACCAGTGTAGAATAGGCTACATTGCACAGATGCAGCTCTAGGTGTCCCACTATGAACTTGAGGGATGCTCCTCTCTACAACTGGGCTGCTTATCCAGGACACCTGTGACCGTGTCTGTGGGCCCCTCTCCTAATTCCATAAGAAACACAGCCCATGAGCATCGAAAGTTGGAAATGCTGGCAAGTTAATTCCTCTGGAAGCAGCCTTCAGCCACAAGTGAAAAGAGCAGATGGATAGTTCAGCTTCCTTTCCCTCAATTTGGAAAACTTGTAGCCCTCAACTCCCTGCAGGAGAAAACCCGAGTTACCCATGATGGTAACTTACTTAATAAGCACATGCTTTTCTCACACCCTTCCTTTGCCTGCACCATTTCCCCACTACTCTACGGTTCCTTCTGGGACCTCCCCCAAAGAAACCGTGTGCACATGAATCCCTGTAGTCTGCTGCTCCCCAGCAAAGCAGGAAAGCAGGACAATAATCAGCTGTGGGATATAAGAAACTGGCTTAACATCTCTGGGCCTCAGTCTCCTCATTGGTAAAAGGAAAATTGGGATGTTAACAGCATCTATTATTCAGAGTTGCCATGAGGCTTGAATCAAATGGGGTAGCATCTCTAAACTACTTAAAATAACAAATAGCACATAGACAGCATTTTATTAAATTTAAACATTTCAATAAATTGTTAGGAAAAAATGTCCAAAAAAAACCACTTTGAAGCATCTAAAGTGGTGCCTCCTTTCCCTGGCCCATCAGCAAGCCCATGGTCAGAAGGAAACCCCCAATAGAGCCCACTCCAACCTTCCAAAATGAACCACTCATAGGACCTGCACCCTGCTCAGCCTACCATGAAATTCTATTACCACCAAAATCCAGCAGCTCGACTTTACCATCACTCAGAATTTCTGTATGTAAGAGACTTGAGAGTAATTTCTGAGTCATTCTGGGTGCTAATTGGTTATTGCACAGGGATTACATTTCTCACGTTCAAGGTCAGCTGAAATGCCACTGTGTCTGAGAACAATTTCAGTCAATTGAAACTTTTATTTAAATTAACAACTATGGTACGGAGTGATTATAATCCAGGCAAATACAAGCATCTGCAGGCTCTTGCTAGAAGCAGAGGGGATACATTTTGTTGCATGCAGACAAAATAGCCCTCTACTTCAAGCCAGTAACTTGCCCAGATTAATACTCTGTTTATGTAGGAAATGGCTTCCTTGATGTTCTGAAATATCACTCCATCTGCCCTAGGACAGAAGAAATCAGTTTGCACAACTGAGACTTCATTTTGTACAAGGAAATATTGGCCTTCTTTTTCTCACCCACAGTAGTACATTTTAACACAGCAGCAAAATGGACATATCATCAGGAAGGTGAGAGAAAGAGATGGAAAATGCTTTCTGGAAGGACTGGCTTTTACCAAACAGTATCCAGTTCTCAGCTCTACTGGGTGGGAAGTCCATCTATCAACTCCTTCATTCTTAGCCAGGTATACAGGAATGATCCTCAGCCACATTTGTGGTGAACGACTCATACACAGGCTCAGGGCCGGTATGCTTATTCCCCTTGTTTTAGGAAGGGATAGCCTACTGGGTCAGAACCATCACCATAGTCCAGGCTCAAGACAAGGATCAACACTCAAGTGCTATACCTGTCAAGTTCAGGGGGAAACTAACATGGCTCTTGAAATAAATAACAAAATCATTGCCGAGGCTAGCACAGCCCTTCTACTCAGACTTCCTCCTTCCACCCCTGCCTTACTTGAACTCATCTTTGGCCCTCTCTGCTCTCTTCACACTGCCCTTCCGTCAGTCTCACATAGCTGCTATACTTCCCCACTATAGGGCCTTTCCATCTGCTGTCCTCTCCAAATGGAATGCTTTCTCCCCCTCTTTATTTGGTTAACTTCCATTGCTGTCTCCTTAATAACATCATTCTTGTGCTTTCAAAGTTACAGTTCCCTCTCATGTTCTCAAAGTACCATGGTCCTCTCTTCCACAGAACTTTACCTGGTCACATGTTTTTATTTGCTTGTGTGACTACTTGATGAATAATAATGATGATAATCTATTTTGTTTTTAGGTATTTTATATATTTTTTCAGAATTAGTAGGTCATAATCACTGCTTACCTAGAATTGGTCATTTCCCCATCAGACTCAGTATATTAAGTTTATGTGAACAAAATTATGTTTTCACTCATGAAATAAGTTTAAAATCACTCAGTACACAAATAAGGAAATAACTAAAACCAATTTTTGCAAAATGCTCCATTTGTAAAAGTAGGATGTGTCCTGCATAGCAGTTACTCTCATAAAGATGAAAATAGGGTTTATTGGGCCCGAGGAAGGGAAGGGGTGTATCTGAGGCAGAAGCAGAGCCAGCACCATAGCCAAAGGGCAGAGCCAAGGCCAGGGCTTGTACTCTTCAAAAGATACAGTTGCAGGTATTTCATGAAATCACCAGCACTGTGAATTCCTTTCTTCAGCAGTACAGTACCATCCCACTAACACAGCCAAATCAGATGCTGCCCCTCAGTAAACCTAGCTGACTCGGCCTCCAAAATATATCACTATTCTGTTCACCTTTATTCACCATCACTACCATCCCAGTCCAAGCCACCACCAAAATGACCTGGGCATTGAATAAGAACTTTCAAGACAAGGTCTAAATCTGAATGGAGGCAGGGAGGTGGGAATGACTTCACAAGGAAGGGTATGCTTAATCAAGGTCTTAAAGGGTAAATAGGAGTTTCCTGGGAGACAGAATATTGCAAAGGCACAGAGTCATGAAAGGCCCTGATAGAAACTACTCCATACATGGGAAATAGGCACAGAGGCAGACTCAACCAGCTCCCATTAATGCAGAAAGAAAGACACTTCACCTCAAATTTCTGCCGCAGCTCCTCATTGCCCTCGCCTCCTTCCGGGGGTACGGGTACGTTGAAGTACTCGCCCTCTTCCTGGCTCAGCAGCTTAAACCTAAAGGAAGACAAGGGGCCAGGACAAATACCATGACTTTATGTGATAGTATTTTGTTAATAGAATAAGAGAAGGAAGCCTAACAAAAGCTCTATTTTAAATAACATATTAAAATTTTGTTTGTTTTGGGGGGTGTGTGTGTGTGTGTGTGTAGCTTGGTACACCAAGACAAAGTCTGTCCCAAAAGTATTGGCCGGGCAAACTGTTTTAATTATACTGACATTGGCTCAATACCTTTGGGAGAGACCTTGTATATTTTTATTTTTATAAATATTCCATGGATATCAGAAAGATATATATTCTGTGCTTATAGGATATAACTCTCCCTGCCCTCACATACACACAAATGTCTTAGTTATATTATTTAATACTGTATGTTTTCACCTACTTTTTGTCCATTAAGCATCCTCTGATTCTGAAAGAACATTATGAAGACCTCTGCTGCCTATGTATTCCTACCATGCATTGTGACTATCTTTTATTTAATGCACACACCCATTGGGCTGTGCTGTCCTGGCACTCAGGCATTCAGATGACTGTGAACTTCACCCTACGAATGATGCTGTTTTTCTCTGCAGAAGCCTTCCTGAAGTGCTTGGCCTTGTGACATGGACTCCCTTTACCTGGGACTCCCAGGGCACACGAGTCCTGGGGTCAAACCATGCTTAGGTCCAAGCATCACCTCTACCTTTGTCTCCTAGGAGCCCCTCAAAGAGCTTGATTAGGCCCTTTGAGTCTTGATTTAGCTCATCTTTAATTGGAATAAAAGCCTCTTTTTCATAGGATTAGTGTGAAGCCAATATATGATGATGCTTGTAAAATAACAAGCACAGTGCCTGGCACTTAGCAAGTGTTTAATAAAAGGCACCATCATCAATATCATCACTGATATTAACATTATTATAATAAACATGGTGGCTTCAGTTGTCTTTCTTCACCACCAAGATGTTTCCACCTAGTCAATAAGATAAGAGTAAGGGAAAGGTACATTCCACAGACATTCAAGTCAATGGGTGGGGGTATAAGGAAATGATCCCCAAACTCCTCACTCCCAAAAGAGCCTTCCTAACTAAAATTTACAACTTTTTTCTCCATTCACAAATCATCCTAGGCAGCTTCTAAAAATAGGGGCTTGGTGATTTAAGCAGAGATGACAATCTGAGCCTCCACATTTAATATTCAAGTCTGTCCTTTCAAATCCCTGCTGGAATTACACAAGGAATACAAAAATAAGAGAACATCTGTATCTTTGCTAGAAGTCAAGAAGGGTGCTTTCCACATAGCAGGGACCTCTACAAATTTCCACAAATTAAAGTCATAGTAAGAGGACATGGAACAATGCGTGAAAATTTTATTCACCTTTGCAGATTTGCTGAATCTAGATATTATGGACTAATGTATTTCATTAAATTGTCTTTTTTAAATAATAAATTCACTCTGAAAGAACTTGATATTTCTTGTGAAGGCCAACATCATTTGTTCGGAGAAGAAAGTAACTGTAAAAATATAAACATGTACAACTCAATGCTACCCAAGTCCAAGTAGATGGGGCAGCTTATCAAAGGCTCTGAGACCAGTATGCGCCTTCTTTGTTAAGACTCCCATCAGCAGGCAGGCCAGGGGATGACTCATCCCTTCCTCCAGTATGTCCACATTATAAATGCCCCTTGGAGATCAGATCAACAGTCCCGGTATCATAGTACTTATATTCAAGTACTTATTTTACTTAATAATGGCCCTAAAGCACAAGGGTAGTGAAGCTGGCACTTTGAATATACCAAAAAGAAGCTGTTAGGTGCTTCCTCTAAGTAAAAAGGTATGTGTGTAGGGAAAAATATAGTATATACAGGGTTCAGACCCTTTTGGGGTTTCAGGTTTCCACTGGTGTTCCACCTACAAATCACAGGGGCTACTTGTGAAAGCAAGTTGGAAAGGAAATGGTAAATACAAAGGCAGAGACCTTGAGTAAACTTCCAAATCTACAATGTAACATGTCAAAACTTGGAGGAGATACTTATTTCCTACCATGCTTGCTCATTATTTTTAAAGAGCAGAGGAAGTTAAGAGAGGAAAAGCAAATTAACAAAATATGCGACTGAAATTTGAAGACAAGCACAAAACACCTACAGGAAAGGAGAAAAAAAGAACACAAATTTGATACACAAATCTCGCTGCTGTTTCTCTGGGGAACAAGTACCAAAAACAACCATAAAACAGGCAAAGCTTTAGAAAGCAAGGGGAAAGAAAGGAGACTTCATAAATAAAATTAGAAACAAAATAGAGAATTTGACAGCAGACACAGAGCTAGTGGCAAAGCAGCAGATGAGGGGCCTGAGGCTGGTGCTCCACATCTGGGAGCTTTCACAGCTTCTTCTGTTGCCTAGGCCACCAAGGCCTCACATCACAGCAAACAGAATAGCTGGGAGGGCTCATCCAAATGGGGAAACTGAGTCTTGAACAAGATGTGTGATTTACTGTAGACCACAGGTATTAAAAGAATTTCTGGTCAAGAATAGAAATTTCTAGAAATTAATACAATTAGAGTTAAGACAGCATTAGAGATGTTTTGGCCCTGAATTTGAAGAGGACTTTTATCTGTAAAATCTGAAGAGGGCTTTTATTTTGCAAAAGTTCCCTTCAAACTCTAATTTCATTGACCTCACAACTATTCTAAAATGTGGATGGGGGAGCGGTGCTGTAATTATCCTTGGTGAATGGAATCATATTTACTGATAATGGCCTTCGTATAGAGAGGTGATGTGAGTCACCGAAAGTCACAAAGCATCCGTCCAGTTAGGACAGCCAAGGTCAAAACCTCCTTGTCTGCCCTTGAGGCCTCCGCCAACCCTTGTTATTGGGAGGCAGAATGGGTTGTGTATGTGTGTAGGCTCTAACATTGCAATGAACTGGACCCAAACTCCAGCTCTACCACTCATGAGCTGTGTGCCCCTCAGACATTGCTTAACTACTCTAATCCCTGGGAAAATGTTCCACCCAGAACTGTTGAGAGAATTGAAGGATGACATAAGCAGTGATATTTGGGACTTACTCCTGGTGCCATCCCTTATCATTAAGCCATTTGGTTTTTCCCTGCACTCTGCTTGCTGTCTGCTTCAAGGGAGTAGAAAGCCAGGTGTTGGGTCAGGAAGAGGAATGTGACAGCTGTGGAGACAACCCTGCCCTTTGGGGTTTGAAGAACCTTGGAGGGAGAAAGGAGGGGACAGGGTGAAAACAGAGGGGCTTTGCCCACTTCCTCATGGGGCCCCGGGCAGAGCCCAACATAGGCCAGAGTGCCAGCAACAGCAACTGCAGGTTGGAAAGATGGGGGACTCTGAGACTGTACTGGCTCTCCATGCAGGACACTCAGAAATGGCAGGTCACAGAAGTCCTGGGTGGGTGGGGCCTGGCAGTGGCCTGGAGATGGGACAAAGAGGACATGGTGTGGAGGGACCTCCTAATTAGAGGCAATAGGTCAGGGGCAGGGACTCCAGCATGAAGCCAGAATGTTCTCCAATGCTGGTTGGGACCAGGCAGGACTGGCTACTGCAGCAGTGTAGGCCAGAAGGTACCACATGCAGTACCATCCCCCTTGTTCTTGGCCACCCACAAGGTCACGAAACTGCACAAGGTCCATTATAGAAAGTAAAGAAACTGGATTTTTTCCCCACACATCTGATTAGTGCCATATCAACATTACCCTTGAAACCTGGAAAGTTATCAGCTTAGTGCCAGCAATCTAGTAAGAGTTAGTAAGTAGTAGCTATTGTTCTAATAATTATTATTATCACATTCTCTTCTGTCTCACTTATACCCCGTAGGGATCATGTACTCTTACTCTTAACCTCTTTATGCCTCATTAAAGAGGAAGGAACATGCACTCTGTGAGTCGTGATGCGGGAGCATGCACAGTTAAATCATGCATATGTTAAGGAAAATTATCCAAAACTTGGGGAAAAGGCAAAAAGATGACAGTGTGACTTTTTAATACCATGCCAGAGCATTTCCTAATTAGTTCTCACCCTCCTCACAGTACTATTACTAATTCACAACCCAGTAGGGCCCAGATGGTCTCCCAACTCTGCAAAGCTGGATGTTAATGATTAGAAAACCAAGGTGAGATTTTGTTCCTCTAATCTGCCAGATCAGATCACCTCTACGGCTATGATTTCTTTGCTCTGTTTAACAGCAGGTTTTATCTCCAACTTCACACAGTTGTTTCAGCATGCCATTGTCCACTGACATACAAACTTTTGGAACCAGCCACTCTTCTTCCTGGTTTCTTCACTCCTGAGCTAAGAAAAACTTGGACAAATTCTTATCTTAGTGTATTTTTTAAAAAATCTTGTTGTTGTATTACATCCATCCTCTTTTTGCTCCCCTCTATCTTAGTGTATTTTTAACCATTTTTGAATTGTGCTTTAAGATGCATTATTAATTAGTTAATTAATTGTACTCTGGGCTTCTGTTTTCTTCACATGTCTGATGATGTCATTGATTAGCTATCGGTGTAATTTTCCCTCCAAGGTCTATCCTCACCCTCTAGAAGCTCAGCTCCATGTCTGTCTCATACTCAACACATGTCTAATGACAAGAATGGAACAGACACTCAGTACATATTTGAATAAAAGCCCCTGATAAATACGGAGGAGACAACAAGGCATTTGGGAGCTGTACAATGGAAAAGATGTGAGGTTCCAGAGACCTGTTCTTTCTCGCTAAACCAGTGTGATTTTGATTGAGTTTTGCTCATAACTGAAAAGGCCCTGAGTGAGACTATTCAGAAATGGGAGAACTTCTCTTAAAGAGCTCCAAGAGAGCATCCACTAACCCCCTCTCTGCCAAACCAACAGTTTCCGGTTGCACTGTCTAATCTGACTCCTTTACTCAGACAACTAGAAAACAAATATTTGCCGAGAAGGCTCAACCCAGCCTCTTTCCAGATATATTGGGCAGGGATGTTTTGCTCCAGAATAAAGGAGACAGTGTGCTGACCCTGCCACTTGTGCAGCCCAGCTTGGGAGCAGTCCCAATGAAGGAGAATCTTCCTACAGACAGTCAATATATGGCAGTGGATTGCACATGTCTGTTGGGCAAATTGTAAGAGCTACTCTAGTGGCCATGGGGCCAGCCAGGCCATATGATTGTCGAAAGCCAGACTGGTATAAAACAATAGGGAGTGATGGGGACTGTGGCAAATACAAAATCCTGCCCAAGAAAGCACCAACTCTTCAACTGTTTTCTCGTTTGATTGTGTGCTCAGATTTTTCTGGCTTTTCAAGACAGAAATTCAGTTTTCATGGAAAATGTCCTGATTTTTTAAAATATTCACAGTTAATTTTTTTTTTTTTTTTTTTCAGTATGAGGACCAAAGAAAATGGAGGCCAATCTAATCCATCAGCCATCACTTTGAGATTCTGCTTCAGTATTTCACCTTTAGGAGGAAAAGGAAGACAGTCTTGAGCCCATGTTTGATGGACCAACTGTCTATATTACAGCTTCCAAAGGGAAACCCTCCTTACCAGCCATCAACGCCAGCTTTCTGCAGTTCAGAAATCCCAAAGGACAGAGATCCCATGAAGTCATTCCGACTGGTGAGATCCCAATCCCAAATCTCCACAGACAGTCTTCTGTCCTTGTCTGATTCTTTCAGCTGGCTGTGGGCAGGAACAAAGGGAGAGAAGTCAGTGAGTGGGGTTGCAGGGATTTCTCAAGCAAATGAAACATACAGGAGGCCAAGGCTTGAAGGTAGGAATTTTTAAAGATTGCAAACTGTCCCAAGAAATACTATATTCTGTTTCCATCCCAGGCGAGCTCCCCAGGGAGGAAGAGCTTTTTCTGTTTGACAGCCTGTGGCTTAAACAAGCAGAGGGCCCAGGCGGCTCTGAGAGGGGCAGTTCTAGATACTTCTGTTGCTTCCTTCTGTCTTAATAGGGTTTGTGGTGTTCTGGAAAGCTTGTAGACACGCCTACTATAAGAAATATGGATGTCAACTATGTAACTGTGTGGATGTGTGCACAAGTGGGTTGGGTGAGCCTGGAGAAATGGATCAAGGAAGCAGTCTTGCTGGTGCTGGTCTGGGGGAAACTGTAGATTCTGAGGCATCTCCTTGGCTCTGGCTGAAATGGGCCCTGAAGTTTCCCTTGAGAGAGAGGAAAGGGGGGAGGAGGTTACCCTCAGGGAATCATGCTTTTGGCCCATGGCCTCACCAGTCAGATTCAAAGGTTAACTCATTCCACCCTGGATTTGCTGTGGGACTTTGAGCACATTCTCTTAGCCCCATTGGGAAATTGAGATGATGTGACCAACAGAGCTAGATCGCTGAATACACTGCTTGTTACACATAGTACACACTCAATAAACATCAGCTGCTATCACTAACACTTGTTGGCCCAGGTATATCAAAAGCAATCCCCAGGGTTTTAGAGCACCAGCCAGCTGAGACCCTCCATGGAAGACAGCAGGAGCTCCCAGCAGGCTACGGGCCCACCATTTTCCACAAACTCAGCCCTAGAGAGGTAATCACTATACCTTACAGGTTTGTGGAGACCCTGTGCATTCCACAACTTGCCTTCACCTAGCAACATATCATGCCATTTTCTATGCCATCACCCCACCACCACCACCACCACCACCACACCACAGACATTCTCAACTCTATTAAAAAGAAAATAAGCTTCAATGTTTACTTGGCTTGCAATACAAAAATGCAGATGGAAGGGGAAAAAGAAGGAAAGAGTTGGGGAGGGAGGGAGGGAAGGAGGCAGGGAGGGAGGAGGGAGGAAGGGAAGAAGGGAAGGAGAGAATGCAAGAAACAGAGGCTGGGAGAAGAACTCCCAGATCTGAGGTAGTCCACCCCTCGTGCTGGGCTGCAATACTTTCAACTTACAATCTGAATGTCTCGTTCCACTCGGGGTTGAGAGAGCACTTGATCGTTTTGGTCTTCTGTTTGCTCTCACTTTTGGGGTCAGGAATGAGTTTCAGTTTCACATAGGGATCCGACAAGCCATTGGGGTCCATAGGTACAAGGTTTTTAGCATCTCTTACTGAAAAAAGAAAAAGCAGATTCAGCATTACTAGTGTCCCAAATGTTTCAGCATCAACCAGCAATGGCTGTAGAGCCTGTGGATGGGTTCTTGGCATCACACTTAACGAGAATTTTAATTTATTAACATCAATAGCTAAAAAGCATCCAAAGTTAGAGAAACCAATAAGATGAAATTTAAAATTGATTTAACTTGGTTTAAAATTTATTTCTGACTTTAGTGATGCTCTCTCCACTCCACCCCCAAGATTAACTATAGGTCCTCTAAGCTTATTTTCCAGAAAAACTACAAGGAAGATTGGCTTCTTTCATTTAGCTTATTGTTTTCAAGTTTCATCCACATTGTAGCATGTGTCAGTGCCTCACTGAGTAACACCCCATTATAGGAATATACCAAATTTTGTTTACCCATTCATCTCTTCATCAACATTTGGGTTGCTGCCACTTCTGGGCTGCTATAAACATTTATGTAGCCTGACACAAAAGGTCACATATTATTTGATTACACTGATATGAAACATCCAGAACAAGTAAATATCATAAACAGAAAGCAGACTAGCAGTTGCCAGAGGCTGGGATGGCGTATGTGGTTTCCTTTAAAGGTGATAAAATTTCTTGGATCTACAGAGATGATGACTATGAATGTACTAAATGCCACTGAACTAGACTCTTAAAATGGTTAATTTTATATTATGTGAATTTTACCTCAATTCTAAAAGATAAAGAAAAAGTCGTCCACCAAACCAAGGTACACCCATCATCCATGCAGCACCCATACCCAGTATCCAAACAGCCCATAGAGAGAAGGCTGTAAAAATATTGACTCCACCCTCAATCAAGAACACTCTGCGTAAAAGAGGCTATATGACCTGCTTAGAGAAGGAAGAAAAGCTTAGAGAAGGTGGATGCTAGCCATATTAAGGTGGAATAAGACATCAGGATGGAGAAACAGGAAGAAGTTAATTAGAAGTCGATTCTAAAACCAGTAACATAAATAGCCAGATGAAGGAGATGAGAAAATGAAAGTTGTACAGATCTTAAGGATACAGTGCCATATCTCATTTATGATAGAAAAATCTAAAGTAATATAGCATTAGCAGATTGAATCAAACTATCTGCCAGAAGACTAATATATAAGATACTTAGCAGGAATGCAAAGATGGTTTAACCTTACTATATCTACTATTTAAAAAGTCATCAAATTTATACGTCAAAAAAACAAAAACAAAAACAAGATCATTGCAATTCATTAGAAATAGCTAATTTAATTTACAGTATAAAGGCTATCTGAAATAGCACCACAGTTGATAAATGAGCTCCTATTAAACCCAGAAATAAAAGATATCCATAACCATTGTCATTATTGACATAGTTTCTAACTGTTCCATAAGTGTAATAAAGCAACAGAAACAGCATATGGCAGAGTAGTGAATAGAGCACACCCTTACTTCTTGCATCCTTTGGTTCCACCTCATTAGTCACCTCTCCCTGGAGCTTATCATCCCAGAAATAGCACCACTTTCTCAATTCAATTTCATGTACCCCAAGATCTTACACCACTTCCTATTTTCCAGTTCATTAACTCTAGTGCCCCACAGCAACAAGTCTTTTACCACCAATCAGTCTATTGAGCCCTATAAATGTCCTCTACTCTATTCAGCCCAGATTAGATTTTATGGTGCGTTATAATCACTCCTTTGAAAACATCCTCAACTCCCTTGCTCATCTTTCTTTTCACTTTATTTATCTGACAAAACCCCAGCCGTAGTTAAATTCAAATATCTTATCTTTATTTTTCTACGCTCAAACACCTGACTTGCCTAAAATCATATTCCTAGTATGGTGTTGCAACTGAATAAATGAGATGAGAAAGGGATGGGTGGCTGTCAAATGAGTGACAAAGGACTGAGAATGAAAGCTGTAAGTTATTTGCACTGACGTTTTTCTGTACTCTAGCATAATCCCACTTCCTTCCATTTATTCACAGGTTGAGTTCATGCTCCATTTCAGCTTTCAAGTTGCATCTCATTCTCACACCAGACGCAAGCATGCTTCCTTTGATTCAGTTATGTTCAATAAGAAGAGGTCCCTGCTATGTTCTAGATGTTCTGATAGGCACTGGGGACAAAGAGGACAACATAAGATGTTGATCCTGTCCTAAAGGAAGATACAAAACCAATTTAGTTAAAGTATAGTTGATTTCTAATGACACGGTAGCCAAATTGTACAGTTCCGTGGACATACAAGATGCTGGATTCTGCATCTTGTCTACCATTACTTCATACTTTTGTACCTCAATTTCTTGAATGATAAAATGGAGATACTATATAATTCATTGGATTGTTACCAGAGTACAATCAGATAAAGGATATACATGTTTGGCACAGAACCAGAGACCTAGGGAATAGTCAGTAAATGCTAGCTATATTCCTTCTATTTCTTCATCATCATCATCATCATCATCATCATCATCACCATTACTCACTGTCTTCTTTTACTACATTTGTCCACTTATGTTATGAAGATTTAACCATTTCCAAAAGGACTGATATCAAACAGGTTTTTCTTCTTGGAAATAATGCATCTGACCTTTGCATCTTAACCCTTCTAGGAGTGCCTTTCAACCCCTAGCATGCAGGAGAGTTGCCCACAGGGATGTGAAATAGGCTTCTGAGACCCATCCCCACCCACAGATTCTGATCAGTAAGTCAAAAGTGAGACCTGTTTATCTGTTTTTCTAACAAGTTCCCAGGAATGGGTGTAGAGCACGTGGTAAGTAATGCTTTTACACATGATATAATTCCTTAGGATGTCCATGCATTTTCCCCATAGAACAGTGATTTTCAACCAGTGCACTGGGGGAGGCATACTGGTATGCCACAAGAATTTTTAAAACATGGCCCTGACTGGTGTGGCTCAGTGGATTGGGCATTATCTCTCAAGGTCATGGGTTCAATTCCTGATTAGGGCACATGCCTGTGTTGCAGGCCAGGTCCCTTATTGGGGACAGGGGGCATGTGAGAGACAACCAATAGATGTTTCTCTTGAACATCAATGTTTCTCTCTCTCTCTTTCTCCCTCCCTTCCCCTCTCTAAAAATAAATAAATATAATCTTTAAAGAAAAGAATTTTTAAAACATGTAAGGGGTACTTAACTCTTTTCTCTTAAATTGTCAGATAAAAAAATGACAACAGCCAACACAATAGCTGTTCAGGGTGAAGGAATCAAAATTATACCTATTTTTTGTTAGATTGGCAAAAAAAAATACTCCCTCTCTCTCTCATATACATATGCTCCAGAATTTTAGTAATTAGTTTGTGTGTGCCACAAGAAGAAAAAGATTGAAAAGTCACTGCCATACAGTACAACCTTGTTTTTTGAGCTTTCCAAGAAAACCACCATGTGTCAGTTTCTAGGATGGGATGCTAGAATGACCATGACCATCTATCACATAGTAGGCTACATAAACACATGACTGAGATGCCTTTAAATGCCAGGAACTGGTCAGCCTGACTGGCAGCTCATTAGAGTGGAAGCAGCTCATCTTTGTTTTCCCTGCTAAAGCTGCACCCCTTTCCCATCTTAGGAACTGATACCATAGGACAGTCATGGGAGAATATGCTTCTCTTGCAAGTTTAAGACTTCATAGCTCTTCCACAGTTTTCTTGGCATGATAAGAGTGTGTTGTATGCTTGACCCAATCTCACAACTAATGATTTATAATGACCTCTCCTTGGGCAGCTACTTCCCCTGAACCAAACATCCCTAATTGAGCCATGACTCCAATACTTATGGATCTTTTCTTCTATTTCTGTCCTTTTGGGGCCTGTCCTCTACTGGGGCCAAAAATTTCTGTGGAGAGGAACGGAGTAGAATTGGATCTGGGACTGGTGGCATTCACATCTCCTAGGGCTATGGCTACTGTGACTGCTGTATCATGAGCAGTTGACAGTAGCTACAGGCTAAGATCCAAAGGCCTGTCCCCCAAAAGCTTTTCAAAGTCCTGTTTCCCAGCAGCAAGAGAGCCACAAATGTATTGAGGAAGCATCTCCCTAGACCACACTTGGCAAGACTGTCTTTGATTTTTCTTGATGTTTCTTTACTATCTTGGTTGAAATCCAGCCAGTCCAGATGGTACAAAATGCTTCACATAAAGCAGAAATAGCAACCTCCTCCCTGTCCCCCCACCACAACCACCACCAATGGTGGAAGTTTGCTAAAGGTATAAGAGATAAGTGTCTTGATCCAGAGAACACTGGTTGCCTCAGATGTGAAGCTGGGTGCAAGGGAGGTGAGGCCTGGCTGTTTCCACCAGTCTTTTTTTTTTTTTTTTTTTTTTCTTTAAAAATATATTTTATTTATTTAGCTCTAGAGAGAAGGAACAGGAGAAAGAGAGGGAGAGGAACATCAATGTGTAGTTGCCTCTTGCACACCCATAACTGGGGACCTAGCCCACAACCCAGGCATGTGCCCTGACTGGGAATCGAACCAGTGACCCTTTGGTTTGCAGACCAGTGCTCAATTCACTGAGCCACACCAGCCAGGGTTCCATCAGAGTCTTTACAGCCAATGAAGCCTCTGCATTCTGGTCAAAGTTACCTAAGACAGTGCTGAATGCATGAAAAAGATATCTCTAATGTTAACTATTTTCCTAAGAATTGTTTTTCACCAAGAAATTTCCTAGTCTCCCCCTTCCCCCTCCAAAAAATTCAACTATAGGTATCTATTGGGAAAGTCTGCATAACTGTGCTTTCATGAATCCGCTATCCTAGCCTTCAGGGACTCCATTCTGCTTCCCAAAGACTACAGAGCAATAACTGGGTATGCAGAGTGATGCTTTAAACCTCATGGTCTGCATCAAGAACCCTGGTTCTTTTTCACTCAGTAGTGCACTTGGTTCATAAGGGAGCTGATTATGGAAGTGGAGAGGTGCAGAGAAGGAGGTGGGACAATTGTAATAGCATAAACAATACAATATTTTTTAAATAAAGAAATAAGACATTGAAAAATAAATAAATAAAACTAAAAGATGGGGGGAAACCTCTGGTGAAGAACACAAACCAAAAATGACCTCTTTGTGATCATTTGGACACCCTCAGCAGATACCCTAGGATCAAGAAGGGATGGAGGGAGAGACTTACAGGTGAAAAATTTTGTAGCCAACCATCTATTTTTGCTATCCTGCCCTGCGCTTCGCCTCTATTCCAGTAACCTCCTTGTGGCTGACAGTTTAATCCAGCCTTTGGTTAACCCCAAATCCCTCCCAATTGTCCTGCCACACCCTCTTAAATTGGAAGCTTCTTTTAGCTTCCACTCTACAACCTCCTACATCTGTGTCCCCTTGGATCCTGATTACTTATTAGTTTTCTGATGTTGTGGCTTTTGTGAGCACTGGATCCATCAGCGTCTCCTTCCCTGCCCCCTCAACTGTCCATCCCCTGTGACTGGTCTGATAGTCTCTGATGAGACAGTGAGCAAACCTGGGGTCTCTGGGCAGCCCACATGCAGCATTGAAGTCACCCCAAGCACATGGAAGCCAAAGGTTCCTAGAACAGCTGGCTCCCTGTCACTGCTGGCAGTGTCTCAGTTATCACACATCTAATTAGCTGTGCTGAGACAGACTTCCAGCTGGGGAAGTCACAGCTTCTGTCTGGAAGACAGCCTGTCAAACCAAGCAAGTGAAAGGATCGTGAAGATCTGGTACTGATGATTAGGAACTAAATTAGCAACAGTTGGGCTTTGGAGGCAGAGACCTGGGTTTGAATCCTGCCTCTGCCACAACCCTCACTAACTGGGTGATCTTAGCCGAAAGACATCTCTGAGCCTCACTTCCCCTGCCTCTGAAATGCGGATAAAATCACACACAATTCAAAGGGCTGCTGGAGGACCACGCAGCCAGGACAACAGCTGCAGTCTATATGTGCTATCCTTTTAAGAATCCTAGTGTGAGCAATAAATTATATGGTTACCATAATTATAGAGAGTACTAGTGCTTAAGTAGAATGTAAAGCATATGACAGAGGCTTAACAAATGTGGATTTCCTTTCTCCTCTGAGAGACTTTAGATCAAATTATATAACTATCAAGAGATATTTCAGGACTAAAAGTGTCCCTCCAATGTGACTTTTGTACAAATGAATTTGGAAGAAGTAGTATGAAAATGACAGATGATCTGAAGACAAATGTGATAAATCCAGCCCTTCTTATTCTGCCCCCCTTCATTCTAGCCCAGCCACCTGGAGTGTCACCCGCAACAGCACTTCCTCTAAACAGCCCGACAATCCTTTATTTTTCAACTATAGTTGGCATCCAATATTATTTTATATTAGTTTCAGGTGTACAGCATAGTGGTTAGACAATTGTATAAAGTGATCCCTCTGATATTTCAAGTACCCATCTGACACCATATATAGTTAGTATAATATTGTTGGCTCCATTCCCTATACTGTATTTTATATCCTGTGACTAGTTAGTAACTACCAATTTGTACTTCTTTAGCCCTTCACTTTTTTCATCCAACCTCCCAACACCCCTCCCATCTGTCAAGCATCAGTTTGCTCTCCCAATCTATGAGTTTGTTTCTGTTTTGTTTATTCCTTTACTTTGTTTCTTAGGTTTGACACACAAGCTAAATCATTTGGTGTTTGCCTTTCTGCGCCAGACTTATTTCACTTAGTATAATATCCTCTAGGTCCATCCATGCTGTTGCAAATGACAAAATTTTATTTTTTTTATAGCTAAGTAATGCATCATTGTGTCAATGGACATCTTCTTTATCCATTCATCTATCAATGGACATTTAGGTTGCTTCCATATCTTGGCTATTGTAAATAATGCTGCAATGAGCATAGAAATGCATATATCTTTTCAAATAGTGTTTTGGATTTCTTTGGGTAAATAACCAGAAATGACATTTCTGGATTATATGGTAGTTCTATTTTTAATTTATTGAGAAACCTTCAAGCTGTTGTCCATTGTAGCTGCACCAATCTAATCTGCAATCTCACCAACAGGGTGTGAGGGTTCCCTTTTCTCCAAATCCTCACCAACACTTGTTAAACAACCCAATGATCTTTCATCCTTTTATTTCCGGTCTCTTTTTACCAATTGTTTGTTTGTTTGTTTACTCATCAAATCCCCAGGTCCTTAAACTCTTTCCCTTTCTTTGGTCCATCAATGCACTGCTGTGATTTCACTTTGTTCCTAACCCTGCCCATACAGAAAAGCCCTCCAATCTCTCTGGCCTGAGGCTTTAACATCCTCCATGCTCTAGTCTTTTCAACAACTCCCTCTCTCCATGTCTCTGGTTCTCAGTGATACATGATTTGGCGAAAAGAGTCACACATGGCAGCTTGATGACACTACTCACTGGTGGCCTCCAACTATAGCTTGGTTAGCCCTTCTCTCTGCCTGGCAACCCCACCTACATGGTGTCCCTAGTTAATAACTGCTCCTTCCTATTCCCTATGAAGCAATTGCAAGAGCTTATCATTTTAAAACTCCCACCTGATTCCTACTCCATCTCACTCATATTACATGCTTGCATCATCCATTTCTCCTTCTATGATGTTTTCATAGAAAAGATGGGCTGAGCAACTTCTGGGGCATTGGGGGTGAAGTTAATAAGGGTTTTCTTGCAGTTTGGTAGATACTGGAAAAGAAGGCAATTCTTTTGTTGAAGGGTTCAAGCTTCAAGATAGAGATAGTTGAAATTTTTAATTATATTATTTAACTTATCTATATCCTATTTTTACCAATCTTATCTGTCAAAGACCAACAAAGTATGTTTTAAAACCCAAAGTTATAATATTTCCATAAATTTCTTTCATTTCTAGTAGCTTTTGCTTTGTGTGTTTTAACCCTGTGTTATTTGAGGTACATGACTATATTTTAGTATTTGATTTTTACCTCCCAGAATTAAAAAGTTCTTTTTATACAGACTATTATGTGCCTTGAACTCTCCTTTGCATATAGATGCTTTTCCATTCATCCTAGTCTTTGTTTAATCCTCACCAGAGGATATGTTTATAGATTTTAGAGAGAAAGAATGGGAAAGAGAGAGAAACAATGTGAGAGAGAAACACTGACTTGTTTCTGACTGGGGACTGAACCCACAAGCTTTTTTGTTTGCAGATGATGCTCCAACCAACTGAGCCACCCAGGTCTGCCCTGATCTTTTCTTCATGAACATCTGCGGATAAATGTTTGCCTTCTACATCTATCAGTTTTTCATGATTATAGTCATTCCTTCATTCTCTTCCCCTGCCATTACTACTCCTTAAGCTTGTTTCTATATTACTGGTTACATTTCCTGCAGTAACCATTCCTATGAACTTTTTATTGTATTGATTTAAATTACTTCTTAGTATCATAACATAGCCTTCTTGCTTATGCTTTCGTCTTGTCCAGCTCCCTTTCCATCTCAGCCTACTGCCTTACTCTCCTGCCCCCATCTCTCTCAATCTCTGTCTCTGTCCCTTCCTTTCCTTGCCTTTTGTTTGTTTATGTTCTGCCTATATCATTGATTTAATTTTCAAACTAGCATAGAGTAAAATTGACTTTTTACTTTAGCGTATAGTCCTTTGAATTTTAACCTATGAATAGGTTCCTGTAACCACCACCCTACCAGGATACAGAACTGTTTTATCACTCCAGAAAAACCACTTGTGCTGCCTCTCTGTGGTCACAAACTCCACCCACTCTCCGCCACTGGCAACCACTCATAGTTTTATCTTTTTAAGAATGCTCTATAAATGGGTTCATATAGTATACAATATTTTGAGATTCGTTTCTCTCACTCAGGACAGTGCCTTTGTTGTGTGTAGAAATAGTTAATTTTGGGGGTGGGGTGGGGAAATAGTAGTATTCCACTGTATGGCTGCACCAGTTTGTTTATCCATTCCTTTGTTGAAGGACATTTGATTGGCCTCCAGTTTTTTGGTCATTATGAATAGAACTGCTGTAAAATTTCATCTCTCTGGAGTAAATTCCTAGTGGAGTGGAATCATTAAGTTATATGCTAAGTATGTGTTTAACTGCATAAGAAATCACCAAACTTGTTTCCGGAGTGGCTGTACTCTTGCATTTTCACCGAGATAACTAAGAGGCTCTCTTGCTCTGCATCCTTGGCAGCACACAGCATGCACAGTATTTATCGCCATCATTAATGTAGCCATTCTAATAGGTGTGTAGCGGCATCTCATTGTGGCTTTAATTTTCATTCCCCCAATTTCTAATAATATTGAAGATATTTTCATGAATGTATTTGCCATCTTTATATTGCTCTTGGTGATATGTTTCTTCAAGTTTTTGGCCCATGTTTTTGGTGGGGTTATTTTTTTTTTTAATATATCCTCATGTATCTGAGAGCTCTTTACTCTGGATTCAAGTCCTTTGTAAGATATATGATGCAAATATTGTTTCCAGTTTGTAGCTTGACTTTTCATTTTATAACACTTTTTGCAAAGAAAAAGTCTTTTTCTTTTAATGAAGTCCAATTTACCTTTTTTTTTTTTCCTTTTATGAGTCATGTTTTTAGTGTCATATCTAACAGTTCTTTGTCTGATTCCAGGTCATGAAAATGTTCTCCTATGTGTTCTAAAGTTGTGCACTTTTACATTTAGTTCTATGATCCATTTTGAGTTAATTCTTGTATAAGGAATGGAGTTGAGTTTTATTTAGTTGGATGTCCAATCACTCCCACATCATTTGTTAAAAGACTGACCTTTATTAACTCATTGTTTTTAACATCTTTCAAAAAATTAATTAGCCATATTTGTGTGAATATATATCTGGACTCTATTATATTCATTCATTTTTGTATCTAATCCCTTTGCAAAAATCACATCAATTCATTACTGAAGCTTTATACAGTAAGTCTTAAACTTGAGTACTGTGGTGCCTTCAAATTTATTCTTCATCTTAAAAAATGTTTTGGCCATTCTAGTTTCTTTGTCTTTCCATACAAATTTTAGATTAATTTTGTCCATATCAACAAAAACTTCTGAGATTTTGACTGGAATTTCATTAAGTCTATGGATCAATCTGTAAGAATTAGCATCTTTACTATGCTGAGATTTTCATTCCATGAATATGATATTTATTTTCATTATTAGGTATTCTTTGATAACTTTGTGTTTTATAATTTTCAGTATATAAATCCCAGGCATATTTTGTTAGAGTATATCTAAATATTCCACATTTTGGACTTAATGTAAATAGAATCTTTAAATTTTTATTTCTAATTGTTTATAGAAATAAATTTGATTTTTATGTATTGACTTTATAACCTGCAATCTATCTAAAGTCACTTATTAGTAAGAGTGGGGTTTTTTGGTAGATTCTTGTGAATTTTCTGCAAAAACAATCATGTTTCCTGTGTACAGGAAGTTTTATTTTCTTATCCAGTCTGTATTTCCAGTTTTTATTTCTTTTTATTGTCTTATTGCACTAGGTAGCTATTTCTGTATGATATTGAATAAAGTGGTGAAGGTAGACATCCTTGTCTTGCTCCGTGGCTTTGGTCGAAAGCATGCAGACTTTCACTACTAAGTATGTGGTAGGTTGTTTTTGTTTTCATTGTTGCTGTTTGGTTTCATGTCTGGTTTTGTTTTTGTAGATGTCTTTTATCTGGTTAAGGAAGTTCCTTTCTTATCTCTAATGTGCTGAGAATATTCATCATAAATGGATATTAAATTTTGTCAAATACCTTTTCTGCATCAAGTCATATGTTCGTGGTTTTTCTTGGAGTTATTAATATGGTGATTACACTGATTGATTTTTAATTATTGAACCAGTTTTGCATTCCCAGGATAAAACTCATTTGTTTGCAGCATATTATTCTCTCTACATATTTCTGGATTTGATTTGCTAATATTTTGTTGACGATTTTTACATTTACTTTCATAAGGGACATTATAGGTTAATCTATATTTCTCTTCTATTGTTTTTATCTAGTTTTGGTATCAGGGTAATAATGCTAGCCTTATCAAATAAGTTAGAAAGTGTTCCTTCCTCTCTTTTTTAAACATCAGTGTTATTTCTTCTTTATTTTCTTCTTTATTTATTTATCCTCACTTGAGGGCATTTCTTCATTGCTTCCAAAGACAGAAGAAGGGAGAGAGAGAAATAGCATTTTGAGAGAGAAACATTGATTAGTGGTCTCCCACACACACTCTGACTGAAATCATTCACACAACCTTTCGGTTATGGGGCAACACTCGAACCAACTGAGCAAACTGGCTAGGGCAATGTTATTTCTTCTTTAAATGTTTAGTAGAATTCCACAATATATACTTCATTTCAAGCATTTCTTTATTTGGATTCTACAAATTTTGATGTGCTGTACAAGGTGTGTCCAGAAAGTATATAGCTATGTAATATGAAAAAAAGATATTTATTAAAGGAGATATAAGAAACATTGTGCATAAGACAATGACATCTCAAACCCCTTCAGATATGGCACCTTGGGACCTCACACAGTACTCTTAACTGACATCAACTGCCCTGTCATATTTTCCTGAATCTCATGGATGGTCTGAAGTCTCTCCCCTTTCAAAGATGATTTTTCAGTTTTGGGAAATGCCAGAAGTTGCAGGATGCCAGGATCTGGGCTGTAGTGGGGCTGAGTCACCTGGGTGGTTTGATGTTTCACCAAAAATCTCTCTATCAGACATGATGCATGAGCAGGTGTGCTGTTGTGATGAAGCTGCCGATCACCAGTTGCTCATAGCTTTGGCCTTCTGAATCATCTGGATAGTTTTGGGGGAGAAATGTTCAACTTAACACAAAATTTGAGTAGATCTGTTGCTCTACTCACTTGTCGTCATTTTGAATTCAACGGTCACATAGGGCAGATGCTCACTCAACAGCATCTACTGCCCTCACCAACTAAGACTATTACAGTGAAGTTGTCATTGTTCATGCATGCACATTCCAGTCCACTCTCCTTGGCTGCCAAGTTACACTGATGTCACACAAACCATTCTCACTTATTAACAATGGCTCAGCTTTCTCAATATAGAACTTGCATTTTCATTTTCTTTCATTGGTTCAAAATATTTTTCAGTTTTCCTCAAGATTTCCTCTTTGAACCATGGGTTATTTAGAAAATTGTTTTTAATTTTTACATTTTTCATAGGGCTCTGCTCCCATGATTTTAACTTCTACGTAAATACTCTTTACTGAGTCTTGGAACATTACATATGCTCTCCAACAGATTGCTTGTACTAATGTCTGCTAGGCCTGATCTCATCCTCTAAACAAAGCCCTTCATAGTTTTAGAAATTTTATTAACATTATTCAATATAAATTAGATAAAAGGAGAAAAGCTATATAATTACCTAAAAAAATGACAAAAGGCAAGTGAAAAAATGTAAAAATCATTTTTTAATGATTAGAAAAATAGAAATAGATGGATGCTTCTTTTAAATTAACAGATATATCAAACGCCTTCCTTATGTTTACTGGTAAAACTAGAGGCATTTCTAATTCTATTAAGGCCACCACAATCAAATTAAGAATGCCACTATCATCCTGGCTCGATGGATAGTTGGTTAGAGCATTGACCCTGTATACAAAAGTTTTCAGGTTCAATCCCCAGTCTGGGCATATATGGGAGGCAACTAATCAGACCAATGTTTCTCTCTCACATTGATGTTTCTCTCTCCCACTTCATCTCTCTCTAGAATCAATGAACAAATCCTCAGGTGAAGAGTAAAAAATAGAAAGGAAAAAAAAGAGTGCCACCATTACCACTATAATTTAAAGCATCATTAAGAAGTACCAACCATCCATGCTGTTGCAAAGGGTACAAGTTCCTTCTTTCTTTCTGCCATATAGAATTCCATTGTGTAAATGTACCAAAGTTTTTTACAACATGGATGGAACTGGAGAATATTATGCTTAGTGAAATAAGCCAGTCAGTGAAGGACAGGTATCATATGTTCTCACCCATTACGGGACAATAATGAGCAAAACTAACAATAAGCAAAACAGAACCAAGTGTATGAATACAAGGAATAGGCCTGCAGTGGTCAGGGGGAAAGGGGTTGGGGGGAGGGGGGAGGCAGA
>PVIW01006214.1:0-91534 GCA_004026585.1 Noctilio leporinus | reverse complement strand
GATTGTCACAGTAGGGTTGATTCTGAGTGTCCGCCCCCAGGTAGGCTGGGCCTTCCGCAGCCTGGCTGGGTTTTAGGGCTGCCGATGTTCTGGAGCCTGGCGGAGTTTCCTGCTCAGGACAGCCCCCAGCACTTCTGCAAGGCAGCCCGCAACTTTGCCGGTCCCTGTGACGACTGGCCCCACCCCTGCAGTTCCGGGATGAGGCCGGGCCTGTCAGTCAACACTGTCCGGGGTCCGCCTACACTGTCCCGCCCTTCCGGGACGAGCACCCTGCCTCCAAGCCAATCAGCTCTCCACAGAGTCTTTTACGCGGCCTCTGTGATGAGCCCCTCCCAGGCGTGGGCGGCACAGCCTTTGTCTCCGGCAATGGCGGTTCTCCCGCCACAAGTTCCCGGCTTGCCGGCTCTCCGGCTGGCCTTTTAGATTTTCCCGCGGAGCCTGGGGGTCTGTGTGGTTGCGCCGGGCTGGGCCTCCCCCCTCGCAGGGGCTTCTAGCTGCTGTTTCCCCAGCGGCCCAGCAGCTCCGTTTTTCGGCCCTCTTGCCGCCCCGGCCGGTGCACTTCCCGCTCCCCCGCTCCGGCTTCCCGCAGGACTCTTCTCCTCCGCCTCTAGCCCTGCGTGCCGCGAAACCTCCTCTCCCTGTTGCTGGGGTGAGTCTCTCACACAGTCCCTCCCCTGCAAGAGTTCAATTCCGCGTTCCCTACGGTGTTTGCCCTCGCCGCCCGCACTTCACTGCTGAGACTTCCAGTCGCCAGGGAGCCCGAAACTGGCCCCGGTAAAACGCGCCCCTCTGGGCAGAGCCGCCCCTGCCCAGAGCCGACCTCGGCCCGCCGGCCGGTCGGTCGGGAACGCCTCACCCACTGTCCTGCTGGCCTCCTCTGCCTCTGGGCTCTGCTCCCCTATGTCCAGATGCTGTCCGTTCCAATCCCTAGGGTCCTGAAGACTTCTCACGCTCCTTATCCTGTCCTCTAGCTGCTTTGGTACTTGAGAACACCATCAGCACTGCTCTCTACTCTGTCGCCATCTTCCCTCCCCCGTTGTTTATTTTTTATTAGCTGGTTTATTCTGAGTTATTTTGTTGAGGTTTATCATCAAAGAAGCTGTGGGATTTATTTTAATATTCTATAATCTTGCCAACTGGAAAGAAGCTAGAAAGGTTTTTGTAGAAAACTTAAGTTTCTTTTAGAAAACCAGGAGATTATGGTACTTTTGCTGGATTAGGATAATAAAACATCTGCTTTGCCTGTCATGGTACCTATATATTTACTTCCTCTGGAAGTTTTACGTGAATTCTCTCCAGTTATAGCACAGGTATTATTTAGTGGACTTACCCTTGGTAATTCATGATACCAGCTGAAGACATCAATACCAATAAGTGAGAAGACTCTTGCCAGGGGGGGCAGGATCTGCTTGGTGACATAGTAGGTGGCATTCAATCTCAGAGTCGGGTCCTGCAGGACTTCCGTGGGGCGCCTTACCAGCTGGATTAGCGGCACCCCGGGGGCACCGTAAATGATCACATATGGTACCCGCTCCCCAACTCGAGGCTCCGAGCGCCGGTCATAAGTAAGCATTTTCCTGTTTGAACCCAGACAAAAGAGGCACTCAAAGGCTGTCACGAAGGGCACCTTTCCAGAAAATTAAAGAATTCAACAATGATGAAATTGTAAATCAACAAGGGGTACCTTTGAGTTAGAGTTACAATTTTTTTGAAAACTAGACACTTCACTTAGTTGAAACCAGGTGGACATGCTGTAAGAATTTAAAACACTCTATATAAATCATTGCCACCTGGAAAACAATGAGTTGGTAGATAACTAGCTAAAAATGTTTTCTATCCCCTATGAATTAAGAACTAAAGATCATGCATCTAACAATGAAAGGTAAGAGACAATGTAGCTGGTTAGGTGATCTGACTCCAGAATGATGCCATGTTAAGGACCACCCAGTGATTCTGATGTGAGACACAATGACTCACACTCTGTACCTGATTCCACTTTCACTGACTCTAGTTTCATACAGGGGCGCAAAAGAGGGGTTCTGGGTCCCCTCTTCCTCTCTAATGCACACAAAGTACGGTGAGCACCCCTTCACCTCTAGCGAGGCTTTACGTGGGCAGATGAAAAAACAACCATGTCTGTGCTGAGGGCTTGGTGTCTTGTCATCTACTCCAGGCTATTCAGCATCCAGGATGACACTTGCTAAGTAGTAACAGTTACGCCTCCTTACCTTGTAAGTTCAAGGGCTGGCACACAAGCTCCAGGTTTGTAAGAGGAACTTCCTCTGTATTCCTTGGCGAAGATAAAGTCTTGTATGCTGGCCTTTCCTTCCAGAAGTTTCATACACTGTCGCTGAACATACTGTTTAATTAAACTTATATCTCTTGTTTCAAATAGCAGCTTTAGAGAACGCTCAAGTATCTTTAAATGAAAAAAGGGTATGTTCATAAAGATAAAATATCCCATAGCACATCACTACTGTTATATTTCCCATTATGTAGCTACTGGATGACCTGATCTACCTAAATAACCTGCTATTTACAATCACTGGATAATTAAATTATTAGAAATTGGAAAATATTTTGGAGACTTTATATAGCTTACTATTCCTAGAGTATCCTGTAGTTTGAGAAAAATTATATAGACATGACATGCTGATATATCATTTACTATGCGATGAGCAACATGAAACATTTAAATTTTCTTAAATAGGTAAAAGCACTCTAGGCAGAAGAAGCCAGACATGATTTTGTATAGCTTCTTATTTATCCTAGTACCAAAAAAAAAAAAAAAAAAGGCCTAATTCTGGTAGACAGAAAGGAGTTTAAATATCAAGTAGTGAAATCACAATTAGTCTTTTGCCTTTTTATAGCATCAGCAAATACATATCAACTATAACAGAAGTTTCTGAACTAGAAATATTTCTATTAGGAAATGACCGACATATAGTAGATCTATGCAATGGACTGAATTTAAATTAGTTCCAGGTGAAACTTCTGTATCTTATTCTGAGTACTGGAACCCATATATATTTATACAAGAAGCTTGCTAACTTAGCCTAGGTACAATTCCTCCTTCAGAGAAAGAATGCACTGGATGATATTTCTTCCAGAAACTAGTATTAAATGATACCTCAAATTCATATTATATTACATGTATGACATATTGACATTAATAGATCAACAGTTAATCTACTATGCTTTTAGTGCCTCATAAAACTCAGTGTGTAGAGGACTTTGGTTATAGGAAGAGTCTAGGACTGATTAAAAATTTAATTTTAAAATACAACAGTTAATATAGCATTCTGAACAATAGCATTGTTCGGAAATCTTCCTAACTTGTATTTGATAACTCAGGTAAAATTTCAGTTCTCTAGGACACAGTATATTGCTTATGAAATATCTCTATTGCTAGTTTCTCTTCTTTACCCTAAAGCTCCCGAGCTTTTGGGGTTGCTGTATGGTAATATGTATTACCATCTCCTCATCTCCAGGTGATGGGAAGTTCTTATGAAGTTCACGTATGTTTCTTTTCTTTCTTTTGTTTTTAGTAATTGTGATAAAAGGTAAGGTATGGGAAGAAGTTAGAAACTGAAGACTAAAATCAAATAAGCTGTTTTGTTAGAAACAAATTCTCAAAAACCTTTCAGTTCCGATTATGGTTCCAGAGAGCCATATGGGCTGTAGTTCCTCCACCTAGATGTGCTTAAAGATTTCACCAGACTCTTTAGATTCTTGTTTCTTAAAGATAAAAACAAGATAAACAGAACTTACCTTAGAAACAGCAGGGCAGGAATCTCTTCTGACTGTTTCTATTCCTTTTGCATCAAATACTGGGTCCTTTTGCTCCAGTGTTTCATACATGTAACCCACATACCTCTTTTTCGTTTGTAAAACACAGGGCAAATACACCTGTGACGACATTAACAGAACATCTCTCAATAGCCACTTTCCCTACCATGAATATCTTGTTTTTTTCCTCTTTAACCCAATAACAATTATAGAAAAAATCTAAATATGGCCCAGGGCCCAATAAATCCATGATACGATACCTGGAGGTGTGAGAGACAACGAGTTTTTAATTTATCACTCCTTTACTTTTGCTCCTACCTCTACTGACACTGCTTTCTCAAATGTCATGATTGTATCTTTTTAAACAATAAAAAATTAATACCTACACTGCATGTGTTTAGACTAGATTTCTGGTAGAGAGCTTACAATGTTAAAAAGTTAGAGAAACTGTACAGTGAAAAGCCCTGGTCCCCCATCTCCCTAGAGGCACCCTCTGTAATGTTCCTGTGTCCCTTCCAGGGGCATGCTGTGCAAATACATGCACTTTTACATGTAATGGTAGCTTACTATACACATCATTTTGTACTTAGCTTATTTCATTTAATAACATCTCGGTGAGAGCGTAGCCGTATGTGAGAGGGTATCATAACTTATGTAACCTGTTACCTACTATGGCTCATTTAGGATGGCTTCCAATCTTTTGGAATTATAAATAGTGTTCCAACAACCCTGTGTGGATTCATCCACAGGAAAATTTGTTGACGTGGAATTCCTAGATCAATGGGTGTGTGCCCTCTCCCTTTTTTTAAGTTATCAAATTGATCCTTTGCTCCTAAACTTTATTGATAATCACATTAAATGTAAATGGTCTAAACATGCCAATAAAAAGGCAGAAATGGTCAGAATGAATATGATTAATCACTGAGACTCAACTATAAGCTATCTGCTAGAAAGCCACTTTAAATACAGCACAGTATTACCTCCTACATGGAGTGTCCCCATCCAGCCAGGAGGACAAAACCCCCTTTCTTTGTGTTTGGACAGTGTTTAGGGAGTAAACTTATGAGACTTCTGTAAGTTTACAATGAAGGAGATCCTTTATATTCATTTCTAATCTCTCCTTTTAGATACTGACTCTTACGAGCCAGGACTGTGACTAAGATTCTTTGCATTCCACATCCCTCCTAGCTCAGGATCTTTTCTATTGAAATAACAAATTACATATTTGGTATCTAAGGTAAAGTGAAAACAGTTGAAGGTCCCTGTGGCAGACTGCATTTTTCAAAGAAATATCTCGTATTCCACCTGGTCTTTCCACAACATGACTCTGACGTTCTTCCTATTAAACGAACACAGGCATGATGTTGTGTGACTTTGCGACCAGGTCACAAAAAGCCAAACAGCTCTCGCCTGCTCCTCTTTGGGGTGATGCGAGGAACAAGTGGCCGCAGGGAGGGGCCGTGTGGGGGCGACCCGGCTGCCAGCCCCAGGTGATGACCCAACAGCAGCTCACACCAGCCCCTGGACAAGTGGGAACAAACTTCAGGTGATTTGGGTCCTTGGCTGTCAGCGGGGTCACCTCCAGCCTCGAAGTTTTCCCATCTGAGGACTGAGTCACTGTGGAGCCCAGATTATGTCAGCCCTGCTGCCACCTTTCTGAATTCCCGAACCACAGAATCTGCGCAGTGGTGGTTTTACATCATTACACTCGGGGTGTCTGCCACACAGCGATTGTTAGCTGAAACCACCTTTTCATTTCGTTATGTAAAGACATCACTTGAAAGATCTGAGCCCTGGCTGGTGTGGCTCAGGTAGTTGGAGTGTCCCGTAAACTGAAAGGCTGCAGGTTGGATCCCCCGTCAGGGCTCATGCCTGGGTTGTGGGTTTGGTCCCTGGCTGCAACGTGTGCGAGAGGCAAGTGATCGATGTTTCTCTCTCAAATCGAGGTTTCTCTCCCCGCTCTCTCTGTGCCTTTGCTCTTCTCTCAAATCAATAAGAATGTCCTCAGATGAGGATAAAAAAATAGAATTTAAAAAAATTGAGAAAATTATGTAAACTAAGGGAAATATTTTAAATAACACTTCAATAAACCTGTATACTGTTACTGATTCTGAAAATATATTGAACAAGTCAGAAATGTGTGAAGCCATGTGAATTTCATGTGATCATTAATACATATTATACTTCCCTTACCTTTTCAAACTTCAGTTTCACTGGTTTTGGATTGGTAGCAGTTACAGCTTCAGCAATTTCCTGACCAATCTTAAAAGACTGCTCCTTAGTAGCTCCTTTCAGTAGCACAAACATACTACAGGATTAAAAACAAAGTAGGATAATGAGTTTATTATAAGAAAAAAGTTTCACCAAGAGTATTTTCCTGACTAACACTCTAATACTAAAGAAACACCCCCTGTCCCTTACTTTTCCTTATTAAGTTGCGTCCTATCTAAATGTTCTGTTTTATCACCCTTTCCTTGTGTATGCACAGTCTATCTTGTTACAGGCCTTGCAGACACTTAATATCGTTAGTTTAGTTACACACAGACCAGCTCAATTATCACAGCTGCTGAGAAGGTCCTGGGTCATTCCTGGACATTTACGGATTTGTGACACATAATTAGGTCAATCATAAAGTAAGAGAAAATGCAGGTATAAAGAAATGGAAAATTTACTTGTGATGTGGACGAAATTTTCTGTTAAAACTACCCAACTTAAAAAAGATACATTATTTTATAAGATGTTTACTGAAGAACAGTTAGAAAACACAAAAAGGCACAAAGAAGAAAGATAAAAGGTGCCCCAAACCCTTTGTCTTTTGTGTGTATCTGGAAATGTTTTTCATTTGGGATCACAGATCATACTATAATATTTGGTAACTTTTTCCTTTCATTTAATCGTATTTTGCAAACTTTCTTATGTCACTTAGATCCTCTACATTATTTTAACAGTTGTACTATATTTCAATGTATGCATTTAGTATAACTTAAACTCTTATCAATGAAAATTTAGGTCATTAAAATATTTTTGCTAATATTTCCTATATAATAATGTGGCACACCTCTGTAAGTTCATAATAAAGTCCTATATGTGAAATTTAAAAAAATCATGGTAAATGGTATACACTGAACATATTTTTTAAAGGATATTGTCAAACGGAATTCCAGAAAGATATTTCTGAAGTACAATCCTACCAGCAATACATGCAGGTCAAGGGGGAAGAATTTCTAATATGGATAAAAAATTCAAAACCAAAAATACTACAAGTAACATAAAACAAAAGTATTGGGCATTCTCTAACATAATTCAGTTAACTTTAAAAAAGCACTTTAAATTTCAGTATATACCACAACCTGAGACGAACAGAAATAATGGTTAAGTGAGATTATAAAGTCGATCTTTACTTATAATTTTATTTTTTTGAAGATTTTATTATTTTTAGACAGAGGGAAGGGAGGGAGAAAGAGGGAGAGAAACAGTGATGCGCTAGAGAAACAATGATCTGCTGTCTCAAGCACACCCCCAACCAGGGGCCTGGCCTGTAACCCAGGCATGCGCCCTGGCCCTGGTGTGGCTGGCTGACACTCAATCCACTGAGCTGTACCAGCCAGGGCACTCACTTGTAATTTTAGAAAGATATTAAATAGTGGAAACAGACAATATCTTAAAACATGACTTTAAGATTTTTATTTCTAGTTCTGGAGCCACATAAACCAATCTTCTATTTCTTAAAGTGTTTTTACATTGACTTGAATCTCATTTGGACGGTTTCTTTAGAAAGCTCTTTCTCTGCCAATATTGGAGACCGTATTTATCTTAGAGTCTGATATGAAAAGCTTAAGGAGTACTTATTCAATATTATGTAAGGTCTTTAGAATAACTGATCTCAGTCTTAATTAATTTTAATATTCACTAAGGCAGGACAAACAGGCCTTAGTGATTTATAATATTTTCTGTTTAGGCCCATCTGATACTCATTACATCAATATAACCTTATTTTAAAAAATAGGTTATAAAATTTCCTTTTGAAAAATTATTTTTAACAACAGATTTGGGGGTCTAGTAAAAAGTTCACTACTCACAGCTTTGCAACTGCCCATCAAAAATATTTAAATTCAGAGAGTTGCAGCCATGAGTAGGAGGAATTATTTACATTAAAAGCTGTTTTTTTAAAAACTGACTACACTCCTGTATACATTTTTTTTTTTTTCCAGATTACTACTTGGCGACCTAGAGAGATGCCACGGGAATCTTTTCAGCCTTTGGTTTAAGACACTTACGTTTTTTCTTTCTTAGGAACCTATCTGTAAATCAGGACCTGTCCTAACTTTTCTTTTTTTAATTTTAATTTTTAAAAAGATTTTATTTATTATTTTTCAGAGAGAGGGGAAGGGAGAGGCAGAGAGGGAGAGAGACATCAATGTATGGCTGCCTTTCACCTGCCTCCAGCTATGGACCTGGCTAGAGATCTGGCTTGTAACCTGGTTATGTGCCCTGGCTGGGAATTGAACCAGTGACCTTTGAGTTTGCAGGCTGGCACCTCATCCACTGTGCCACCAGCCAGGGCTAGGACCTGTTCTAACTTTGATCATAGGGTCATAAGAACCAGAAAGGACTTAGGTAGAACTCTATTTTAGGAAGGATTATTCTCAAGCCATTCTAAACACTGAAATGAATATATGAAGAGATGCAAAAACACAGCTACAAAGCAGAAAGTTCATTACCTGTCAGTATCACCATATACAACCCTAGCACCCCATTTCTTGGTATCGTTCACCAGTTTAATAGCTCGTTCCAAGGTCTCTCTGGCTTTGTGAACAATACTATCACCAACCTGTTGGTACAAGCACATTGGAAATCATTTTTAATAGCTTAGTAAAGTCAATAGACTTTTAACACAGAACACAATTTCAATTACTAAATATTCCTAAAAATAAAACAAAGGGAAAATAACATTAAAGAACCCAGATAGTCATTAGTTTCACCACTCTTTCTGTAAGTATTCAAGAAGACAAGGAGATGAAGAGTTTAAAATAAGGAACATGCAGACTTGCCTGTGAATACGTTAGGAAGTATAATGGATTGCACTGCATGCCAGGTACATAGCTGCATTTGATTCCTGGGAGAATCAATCTCGTTTATTCAAGGACTTTGTAAAAAATTGATTTTAGGGAATGGGAGAGAGGAAAAGAGGGAGGAACATTGCTCTGTCATTCCACCCATTTGTGTGCATTCATTGGTCAGCTCCTGCATGTGCCCTGACTGGGGATCAAACCCGCAACCTTCTGGTGTAGAGAATGATGCTCCAACCAAGCCATTTAGCCAGAGCTCAACGACTTTTTTTTTTTTTAATTCTTTTTAGCTTAAAATTTTATTTATTTATTCTTTTTAGAGAGAGGGGAAGGGAAAGAAGCAGAGAGGGAGAGAGACATCGATGTATGATTGCCTTTCACCTGCCTCCAGCTATGGACCTGGCTGGAGACCTGGCTTGCAACCTGGTTATGTGCCCTGGCTGGGAATCAAACCAGCGAACTTTGGGTTTGCAGACCGGCACCTTATCCACTGTGCCAACAACCAGGACCCCAGGGACTTTTTAATAGGACTTTATAACCAATCAGGCAAGAAATTACTCTGTTTATATGCACGCAAGTGCGTGTGTATATTCCAAAACTTTGTTGAAACATTATATTTCTTTTAGTATCGTTAAAGTTAATGCTGAACTGAAATCTCAGTAACTGGTTAAACATAATTTTTAGATAACAGTAAAATAAGGAAAAATGTATAATTATATGATGGAAAATATATTACATTTTCATTTTATTCAATTGAAACCAAGTAGGCAGGTATATGCCCAACAAGGGTTCTTTTATAGTGGTGAGTTTTAACAATGACTGTGGCAAAGGTGACATAGTATATTACTGATTCCTTTATTGTTCATTAAAGCTATGAGTTGGGGAAAATTTCCTGTCAGCACAGATGGAGCATTCATTTTAGAATTTTAAAATAAAAATTATGTACTTTTTCTTTCGTGTGAAGAAGCAGACAATAGCCCTGGCTGGTGGCTCAGTGGACAAGGTGTTGGCCTACGAACCCAAAGGTCACTGGTTCGATTCCCAGCCAGGGCACATGGCCAGGTCTCTAGCCAGGTCCGTAGCTGTAGAAAGGTGAAAGGCAACCATACATTGATGCTTCTCTCCCTCTCTGCTTCCTTCCCTTCCCCTCTCTCTAAAAATAATAGATAAAATCTTTAAAAAAAATCTTGTTAAAAAAAGAAGCAGACAATAGCTATCATGATCCTCCCCTTTTATTGTAAAGTTAGAATTACCTGAACTAAATATAGGATTAAATACTATTTAAAAGGCTGTTTAAAACCCTGGTTGGTGGCATAGTGGATAAGGCACTGGCCTGTGAACCCAAAGGTTACTAGTTTGATTCCCAGCCAGGGCACATAACCAGGTTGCAAGCCAGGTCTCCAGCCAGGTCCTTAGCCAGAGGCAGGTGAAAGGCAACCAGACATTGATATTTCTGTCCCTGTTTCCCTCTTTCCCTTCCCCCCCTCTCTAAAAATAATAAAATCTTAAAAAAATAAAGGCTGTTTAAATTTGTTTTATAAAGGAAATATTAAGTGTATGAATAAAGGAATAAATAAAAAGCTGGTAGCAACAACTTTAAAAATAAAACTTGAGAATGTCAACCATAACCTAACATTTATTTATTTATCTTTAAAAAGATTTTATTCATTATTTTTAGAGAGAAGGTCAAGGAGAGAGGAAGAAAGGGAGAGAAACATCAATGTGTAGTTGCCTTCATCTGCCTCCAGCTACAGACCTGATTGGAGACCTGGCTTGCAACCTGGTTATGTGCCCTGGCTGGGGAATCGAACCAGTGACCTTTGGGTTTGCAGGCTGGCACCGATTCATTGAGCCACAGCAGCCAGGGTCATAACCTAGTACATTTAAAAAACCATGTTATCTAATTGAGATTTACTTAAATAAAATGCTCAATCTTTTATCCATTCCCACTTTCAAACAAGATATACTAAAATATGTGATGGCAAACAGCTGAAATGATGAGCCATCTAGTCAAGTATCTTTTGAGATACAATGCACATACAGAACCTAAATGTCTGCCTCTTGCTGTGTGCTCTGACCCTTTAAGTTATCCCTGGAAGATTCAGAACTGCTACAGCTACCTCTGGAGACCATGCAGTGTGATGGGTTCAGAGGCGTGAAGGTGAGGGGGGAGGGAGAGAGGGAATGAGGAAGTGGTAATTAAAATACAATCTGATACTATGTGCCATGGTTTCTAATTTGAAAACTATTACTCCTTGCAGCCTGCAAACTCAAAGGTCGCTGGTTCGATTCCCAGCCACGGCACATAACCAGGTCTCCAGCCAGGTCTGTAGCTGGAGGCAGGTGAAAGGCAACCACCATACATTGATGTTTCTCTCCCTCTCTGCCTGTCTTCCTTCCACTCTCTCTGAAAATAATGAATAAATTATTAAAAACAAAACAAAAACAAAAACCAAAACTATTACTCTAGTACAAGGCTAAGAGACCATTTATAAAAAAGAGGAACATAATTGGTTTCACAATTTAGGCAATGGTTGGGATGCTGGAAAGTCATAATAAAAATATTTAAAAACAGCCCTGGCTGGTAGCACAGTGGATAGGTGCCGGCCTGCGAACCCAGAGGTCGCTGGTTCGATTCCCCAGCCAGGGCACATAACCGGGTTACAAGCCAGGTCTCCAGCCAGGTCTGTGGCTAGAGGCAGGTGAAAAGTGACCATACACTGATGTCTTTCTCCTTCTCTCCCTTCTCTTCTGTCTGGAAATAATAAATAAAAGCTTAAAAATATATATTTAAAACAAAAAATCTCTGTAAAGAAACAGTGTTGACAAGGATGTAGAGAAGAGAGAACCCATGTGGATATTCTAAATCTTTATGTAAACTTGAGAATTAATTATTTGTCAATATCTACAAAACAGCTCGCCGGGACTGTGACTGGGTTTGCATTTAATATATAGATCAGTTTGGAATGAAGTGACATCTTGACAATACTGCGTCTTCTTATCCATGAACGTGGAATATCTTTCCATTTATTAATTCTTTAATTTCTTTTATTAGAGTTTTGTAGTTTTCCTTATCTAGATCTTGTACATATTTTGTCAGAATAAAAGACAGCTACTGACTGAAGAGTAGAACACACAGGGTGGCTAATACCGGGCAAAAGGATGATCCACGCCCCAGGTTGTGGGGGTGAGATTTTATGACACTTACAATGGTGTGCAATTTTAAAACTTATCAATTGTTTACTTCTGAAATTTTCCATTTACCATTTTGAACTCTGACTGAAACTGTGGTAAAGAGTGGGGACTACTCTATTAACCTTGTATCCTGCAACCCTGCTACAATTGCTTATTAGTCCCAGGAGCTTTTTGGAAAATTCTTTTGGATTTTCTACACAAGAGGATTATGTCATCTGTGAACAAAGACAGTTTTATCTCTTCCCTCTCAATCTGCATACCTTATGTTTCCTTTACCTGTCTTACTGCATTAGCTAGGACTTCCAGTGTGATGCTAAACACAGTGGTGGGAGGGGACTTCATTGCCTTGCCTTGTTCCTGATGTTAGTGGGAAAGCTTCAAGAGTGTCTCATAAAGTGTGGTGGTGGCTGTAGGTTTTTGGTAAATGTTTTTTATCAACCTGAGTAAGGACCCCTCTATTTCTAGTTTACTCAGAGTTTTTAATTTTTATTTTATTATGAATGGGTATTGGATTTTGTCAAATGTTTTTTCTACATCTACTGACATGATCAAATTTTTCTTATGTGAGGTGATGGATCTTGTTAACTGATCTTTGAATGTTGAACCAGCCTTGCACATCTGGGATTAAATCCCACTTTGTTGTGGTGTATAGTTTTTTATACATTGTTTGGTTCAATTTGCTAACATCTGATGATAATTTTTGCATATGTGTTCATAAGAGATTAGTGTAGAGAATTTTTCTTTCCTTCTAATGTCTTTGTCTGGTTTTGGTGTAAGGGTAATGCTGGGCTCCTAGAACGAGTTAGGAAGTATTCTCTCTGCATTATCTTCTGAAAGAGATTGTATAGAGTTGGTATAATCTCTTCCTCTCTTTTCCGATGGATCTAAGAAGACTTGTTCAGTTTGTCCAGCTTTTTACTTGTGAGGGTAGAGTGATGACTTCAGGCCTCTTACATGCTGGACCTGAAACTGGAAGTCCCTTACACAAAATTTTGGAGTTCACTTTGCCTAATTTGAGATAGTGGGGACTTAATTCTGCCACTGCTCTCTCCAAATGAACTATCACAACTATGGTGGATCACAATGTTCTGGCCTTCGTTTGACATAAAAAGATCATTAACAAAACAAGTTTATACTATCCTTTTCTCAATCACTAGTAAATTATTGTATCAGTTACACTATATTGTATTCATGTCAAATTAACATCCTATTTTAGTAAATAATAATAAATCAGTCTTATTCTAGAACAAGTATCTTTTAATTGCAACTATTAGAACAACAGAAAGGTTTTGCTTTATATCTACCAGTACATGAATACATATGAAATGACTGTTGTTCACTCTGGCAACTTAATTACCATCAGATCTTTACCACTACATTAAAAGGAATCATTTAGCACTGAGGTTGTTGTAAATATTGCTATAAATGTGGCACTGAAATCTCATGCTAAGAGATGGTTACAATACAGCCATCCAGATAATGTAGAACTGTGTGTACACAAATTTATAACATTATCAAAGATACCGCAGTTCACTCAGAGAAACCCACAAATCTCTAAGAGCATGTGAATATATAAGCCTTGGTTTGAGAAAAACTGATCCTATGTTGTGGGCATGAAACCCTTTACTCTTGTTTCAAATCAAAACAGAACAAAAACGTTTTCATGAATAGGATTCATTTACTGCTACTTTAGTTTCTTCTGCAAAACCCACAGAATTGTACCGCTTACCTCAATGCAGGGCATTCTCCCAGAAAAATTAGCAGCTGTGTAGCCAAATGTGACATTTGCAATAAGCTTCAGGCCTAGCTGACGGGCATTGAGCATCCGTGAAAGGGCCCTGTCTTGCTTGTAAGTCTTCATCGACTGCTTCACCATGAGTCTAGTCCTCAAAATTTCTTCGAGCATTCTTGGTAGCACTCCCTTTCTCACTGAAGGCTATCATAAAGGAAAAAAGGAATGTTTAAAATCCCTTAGACGTTAGACTTAGATAATTAAGAAGGAAGCACAAAGTATAACATGGCCAACTTTCATGAACTGAAACACACTAACAAACAGAGGGGCCACGGGACCAATGGCAGTCAATACAAAATCACATTTTCTTTCTTTTGCAGAAGGCTTTTTTCCTATAAGGTTTCTGTAATGTTTACAAATCTAGTGAAGTGCTATTTTGTGAGTTCAAAGACCTCCAGGGAGGAGGATGTCAACTAGTGCATGAGAAGAGACCATACAACAAATTCCGAGGGAAATTTTGCTAGAAACTTGGATCCAAACCCCCACTCTTTCAGAAAGACACACGGGATTTGTATCACTCATAACAAACCTCAGTTTTTAAAGCTCTCATCCTAACGACCCCAGTAATCTGCATGGAACTCCATTTATCTACCTTGGAAGAATGATGAGCTGGGTTGACTCTGCTGACATTCAAACCTGCAGTTCCAGGGACTCTAGGTATTTCAAATCTGAGGCTTAGACCACTAAGCCATCCCCTCCGGCCTATATTTATTAGCAATCTGGAAGAGGGGATGAATAGTGAAGTGATAAAATTTGTTGATGCCAAAAAGAAAACCATTTGTATTAATCAAGACTAGGGAGAATTTATGAGAACTCCAGTAGGAATGAAAACCACAGAACAGTATTAACTTTGAAGATGATTCACAGACACGTGCAAGGTAATAACACATGTTGGGCTGAACAATTAAACCCTCAGGTATAGGATAATCACACTTCTGAATATTAAAAAAAATTGTATTTTCATTAAGCTTTACACATTGGGTCAAAGTGTGGATGCATATTTAAAAAATGCTCTTAAAGGAAGGTGATGTAATAAGCTGCTAGATAGGTGACAATGAAAACATGTTTTAACCTCTAATTCATTCTGTGTACCTTTTACAGAAGCCATATGTTTATGTTAGGACATCACATACACAATAATGTGAAGATGTAATATTTCCCCCAAAGGAATAAATCTGCGAATATTTTCCCCCCATGCAAACGGCTAATTTTAGAGCGCTCCTCAGACATAGCGTCTTCGCACTGGTGCGCAGTGGTGCGACTTTTGTAAGTACTGTACAGCAGAATGGAGTTGAGGCTGGTGAAGTCCATGCTACCATCAACCACCCAGCTGTCCCGTGACTCTAGTACAGACCCACTGCTAAGGAAACGGAAAAGGAAGAAGAGATCTCTTTTATTTGTCTTTAATTTATTCATTTATGAGGCTTTCCTCAGTCCTTTTTTGAGGGGAGATTAAGGAAGAGAAAAAAAAAGGGACCCTTATTAAATTCAGATATCTTCTTAGAAAACAAGATGATCATTTTTTATAAGACAGTCTTAATTAATTTAAAATAATTTAGAAGAACAATTAGTTGAATTTATACATTAAAGCAAGTTAAATCTTTACATCACTGTGATCATCAAATAGCTACTTAAGTCTGCCAAATTCTAACGGAGGGTATACATGTACATTTCTTCCAATATTTCTTCGAAAACAAAGATCTAACAAAAGATTTTAAACCTAAATTCATGAAAAGGATGACTTAAAAAAAGTTTTAGACGATTCCTATATCTTTGACTTTTTGAGATAAGATATTCAAGCAAACTTATTTATTTTTTCTGTATTATAGGCCAAGAACATCTAAATAATTAGCTCTACAAAGGTTAAGCCATACTAGATACCTTTCATTTACAAGAGACTATTACCTTGACGAAAGCTATTCCATTGGGGGACACTGTGATATCATGCCTAATTTGGTAAAGTAAATCTGGAGGTACTCTTAGAGAGGTACAGCCAAATTTGAAATCATCATACCTGTTAAGAAAGAAAACATTAAGCAAATACTTTCTCAAGTCACAGAATAGATTCTACGCAATTTTAGGAATCATTCTAATTCCATTACATATTCATTTTCAAACATCTAAACATAAATTCATGTACTTAGTAATATGTTTATTTGTCTAATTACCAAAAACCAGTTCTTCAAGTACTCATATTTTTAAAAATCCGATCTGAGGATATACTTATTGATGAGAGAGAGAGAGAGAAGAGAGAAGAGAGAGAGAGAGAGAGAGAGAGAGAGAGAAACAGAAACACTGGTCAGTTGCCTCCTGTGCGAACACTGACCTGGAATCAAACTTGCAATCTTTTAGGGATGATGTTCCAACCAACTAAGCCATTCGGCCAGGGTCAAATATTCAAAATTTGTTAAAAGAAACATTTCTTAAATGGCACTATCAAAAAATTTGTACTGAAATACCAAATTTCAACTCAACATGTGATTACACTACACTAAGTTTCTTAAAGAAAAATTTAAGCCTTAATAAAAAATTATAACTTTCAAATTTGTTTTCAATAAAAGGACAGTATTACCAATACAGTTTCCACAAATGCTTTCTAGGGAGGAGTAACTCTAGATAAAGCTTTGGTTTAAATATGTAAAAATCATTAAGGAAGACTATTTCTTGAGAAAAATATGTATTCCTTTGAGTTAAAATATTATTCTCACTCAGCTTACAAAATATGTTGACATGAATAGCTAAAATATTTAACAATGTAACTTAAAAATATTGCTAAGTCAAGAGAAGATGATAGGTGGAATTGTCAGATCATAATTCTCAAATTGTTCTACTGAAATGTGATTTATATCTATAAGTTAAATATAACTCTCACTTAAAAAGAGACCATAGGCCCTGGCTGGTAGCACAGTGGATAAGGCACCGGCCTGCAAACCCAAAGGTTGCTGGTTCGATTCCCAACCAGGGCACATAACCAGGTTGCAAGCCAGGTCTCCAGCCAGATCCGTAGCTGGAGACATGTGAAAGGTAATCATACATTGATGTCTCTCTCCCTCTCTGCCTCTCTCCCTTCCTCTCTTTCTGGAAATAATAAATAAAATCTTAAAAAAAAAAATAAAAATAAAAATTAAAAAATGACCATAGCTATACATGGAGAATGCAATAGCTATTTGCAAGGTTGAGGTATTTATAGCCTTCTTCACATGTGTCATCCATTTGTGATGCTGAATTAGCATACGGTGATCCATGCCCATTAGTAAGGTAAATAAAATAGCGAATTAGCTGCGTTCCATTCCATTCATTCATCTTGCTCATAAGGACAGTCTCAAGTGCAAAGAGACACTCAAAGAAAGTTTGATTTTAGTAAGACATACAAAGCATCAAACATCATTGTAAAAATGCAAAACACTTACTTTCCCAAGTTCTCCACATGGCCAAGGCAGGTGGAAAAACAGTAATTGTATGCAATCACAATAGAAGGATACAGTGACTGGAAATCCAAAACAAGAACGGAGTTGCTATAGAAGCGAGATTCAGGCTCCATAATTAGGGGGACACACTGTGGGGCTCTCATCTGGGACCTCTGCTGTACACTAGGTGTCACGGGAATATAGTTCAATGGTTTGGCAATACGTAACATCATTGATTCCACACGGTACTGTGGACAGAGAAGTGAAGGAGAAAGAGAAGAAGAAAACAGTTTATAAATACAGTGAATTTCTGAATAAGTGATAATCATCTGGGGGATGTTTTGCTCTTCAGAATACGGCTGCATGACTGTCTTACAACACAACTACATAGTTAGTATTGGTTATTCAGTCAGCTTTTCATATTCCTAAAATTTTTATGTCATATGGCTTACATCACAAAGTAATACTGAAAGACTGATACAATTAGGTTTCTTTTGACATTTAAATACAGCTCTATCACAATAAACAAATGTAGGAGAGACAGCTCTACACTTTTGTCAATTTATTAAAAAAGTTGGCCAATCTTTGAGAGATTGAATTGGGAAAAATTGAGAATGAAACTCAAACTTGAGATGGTAAACTTTATCTCAACTTTTCAAGAAGGGAACACAAGGATTCCAGAATTAAAAGGTACTTAGCTTAATATTCACAAAAATGAATTAAGCAATTAATTGTTTATAAATAACTAATATTAAGCAGATGGCTTGGAACATTAGATAAAAACAGCGCTTGGTTGCTAGTTTGATTCCAAGTCAGGGCACATAACCAGGTTGTAAGTCAGGTCTCCAGCCAGGTCCCCAACTGGAGGCAGGTGAAAGGCAACTATACACTGATGTTTCTCTCCCTTTCTTTGTCCCTCCCTGCTCTTCTCTCTAAAAATAATAAAATATTTAAAAAAAACAACAAAACAAAATAAAACAACAACAAAAATCAGCATGGATTCTATGAAATTTTCTCATGTGGTTTTCAAGTATCCACCTTTTAAAAATTTATTAGCCAGCATGAATAGTTTTTAAAACCTGTGGGGGTATAAATACATACATATATACATACATAAATAAAACAGCTTATAAGCAATAAAATTAAGTAAATAGGCAATGCCAAAATAGTTAGAGCTCTACTTCTGCTATAATTACTGAATTGATAGATTGGGGGAATGTTAGATATAGAGTAATTAAAATAATTAAAAGAAAAGATTTTATGAGGTTAAGGAACCTGAGTGATTTAATGTAGTATCCCTGATGCCTAGCACAATGTTTATTCAACACATTAAAGGTATTCAAATAAGTATTTGTTTTGTTTTTTTTTTTTGAAGATTTTATTTCATTATTTCTAGAAAGAGGGGAAGGGAGAGAGGCAGAGAGGGAGAGAGACATCAATGTATGGTTGCCTTTCACCTGACTCCAGCCACAGATCTGACTGGAGACCTGGTTTGCAACCTTGTTATGTGTCCTGGCTGGGGAATCGAACCTGTGACCTTTGGGTTCACAGGCCGGCACCTTACCCACTGTGCTACCAGCCAGGGCCTCAAATAAGTATTTGTTAAATGAACACATGAAATAATTTTTAGCAAAGCATGTGACAAAATCTCTCATTTTATATCCTTGGGAATTTCGTTAGATATGAATTAAACGGCTTATAAGGTCTCACTTTTCTTTAACCCTTAAAAAATAATAGAGTCCACTTGTATTGATTTCCAAATCCTTCTATTAAAAAAAACATTCAAGTTATCTGCTGGGAGTTGGAAGAAGCCAAAATTAGGGCTGCAAAACAAAAGAGACGCAGACTTTCTTTGCTGCTTCCTCAGTTCTAAAGAGACTTTGAAGGCACCCTTAAGCACACTGACAATGTTCAGGAACATAATATTATCCTCACTGGTATACATAACAATTTCTTTTCTTTTTTTATTAATTTATTGTTGTTTTACAATTGTTTCATTCCACTCCCCCCACCCCCACGTTGCTCTCCCCTGCCCCACCCACCCTACCCCTTCTCCAGTCAATCCCACCTTGTTATCCTTGTTATCCATGTTCAGGGTTTAGTCAAGGGTCTTTCATACCAGCTCCTTGACTAAACCCTTCCCCCTCTTTCCCCTCCTCTTCCCCTCCCCCTCTGCTCACCATCATTCTGCTAGCCATTTATTTTCCTGATATCATGAAAAAACTTAACAGAGGCTAAAAAGTTGGTATGGAGAAAAAAAAGTGCAGCTTTTAAGTGAAATTAAAGCTTTTTCAGAAAATACCAAGATTTGAGCAACCAGCTACATATATCAATTGGTACCAGACAGAAATTTCAAAATGATAAAATCACCTCAAACATCTCAGAAGTGTATCACTGACACAGAACTTTCAAGTGTGCAAAACAAACAAAAAACCCCCAACCAAACAATAAAAAGGATTTCCTACCTGTGAACCCCTTGTTAGTACATGGAGAAACTGAATGCCAAAAAGTCTAGCCATTTCACTGGTTTTCCCAATCAGGTCCACCTGTTCCAACATTTGGAGATTTCCACGGACACGGCTGATGTAATGATCAACCATTTTCCATCTGTTAAAAGAAAATCCATGCCGTGAACACTAGGGAGAAACTGGGACACTTAGTAATGTTTTCATTCTGCCAAAACATCCCTATTAGCAATGAGGTTATTTAAGGAATAATGATGTATGTTAATGTATGTTAAAAAGTTTAAACATTAGAAAATTTCAGATATTAAATTATTTTTAAAAAAGATTTTATTCTTTAATTTTAGAGAGAGGGGAAGGGAGGGAAGAAAAAAGGGAGAGAAACATCATTGTATGGCTTCTTTTCACCTGCCTCCAGCTGGAGGCCTGGCTGGAGACCTGGGTATGTGCCCTGACTGGGAATTGAACCAGTGACCCTTGGGTTTGCAGGCCAGTGCTCAATCCACTGAGCCACGCCAGCCAGGGCTAAAATTTCAGATGTTTTAAAGGCATAAAACTTAGTGAAAATATGTAAGTAGCACTTGTAATAAAGTGGTAAGACTAAGGATAATGATTTCCAATATTCTTGGTGTTAACTCTTTTTGTTATAAAAAAATTAACACCACCTAGATGCCACTGCCAATGATGCAGCAATAATTATACAATTACAACTGATTGTATCTGTAGGGTTAATAACATGGAAGCTTTGGATCATCATTGTAAAAACCACTCTTAAAACACTGGGTTGGCCAAAAAGCCCATTTAGTTTTTTCCATAAAAGACACATTTTTCATTTTCACCAATAACTTTGAGTATGTCAGCTATCTCTCAGGTGGTATAATGTTGATTGTTCTCAATTAATGTCTCGATTTGATTGTTACCACTTCAACTGGCCTACCTGACCATGGAGTGTTGTCCAGGGAAAAACCTTCAGTACGAAACTTTGCAAAGCACTTTTGACACATTCAGTTAGTCACAGCACCTTCTCCATATTCTGCACAAATCTTTTTTTCAGTTGCATTTTAACCTTTCTTGAATAATAAAGCATAATGTGCCTAAAATATTGCTTATTTTCTTCCATCTTCAATATTAAAATGGCTGCACAAAAATTCACCAATTTTGAGAAGTTTTTAAAAAATGTGTGCTAATATGACAGCTGTCACAATATAATCTAACAAAACTGTTTCGAATGAAGTTAAAGACAGCTAAGCACTACTGGAGCCATCTTATGGAAAAAGCAAACAAACTTTTTGGCAACCCAATGAAAGCTGTACTGTCTTCTCATGGGAAGAAACAGAGTATTTGAAGATTATTTAGAAAAATCAGGACAATAATATTGAGACCATACATTGGGAAAATGTACATCAAGTTAGTATTTTCTTTGAAAACATAAATATTGTTTTCTTTTTTTTACTTTGTCTTATTTTATTTTTTCCATTATCATCTAGTTACCTTATACCCCCTCCCCACCAGCAATCACCACACCACTGTCCATGTCTGAGTCCTTTTTCCTTTTTGCTCAACCCCTCCACCCCTAAACGCGCTCCTCTCCCCCACTAGCTGTCACCCTGCTCTCCATCTGTGAGTCTGTCCCCATTTTCCTTATTCAGTTTGTTCATTAGATTCCACGTACGAGTGAAATCATATGATATTTGTCTCTCTCTGACTTGCTTCCTGGAGAACATTAAGCTAAGTGAAGTGTTTTTTGTTTGTTTTTTAAAAATTTGAACTAAAAAAAAAATTTACCTTACCATTTTTAAAGAAAATAAGCAAATCAACAACCCTCATCAGACCCATAAAAAGAAGCTTTGATTTAATAGTATATTGTTAAAATGTAAAAATGATTCAAAGGTATACTATAAAGAATAAAATGTGTTAAAAAGAATATTAATGTTCAAGTTAATTGCAACTTCTAATTATATGATTTTTGGAAGAAAATAATTGCAAAATTGCTAAATATAAAAGTTTAAAAATCTGTTCCTATGATACATGACAAATGCATATAGAAAACCTATAAAATAAATATGAAATGGAAAATAAATCACCTTATAATTTAAAAGACAGATCATAACAAGTGTTAGTGATGATGTGAGCAATTATAACCCTGTCATACAACCTGGTGGAAATGTAAAACAGTGCAGTTGCATTGGGAGTCTGGCAGTTCCTCAAATTGTCAAATATATAGATACTATGTATTCCACTAATTCCACTCATAAATATATAGCCAAGAGGAATGAAAACATATGCTTACATGAAAACTTGTAAAAAAAAAAGGATTTTCATTATTTTTAGAGCAAATGGCAGGGAGAGAGGAAGAAAGGAAGAGAAGCATCAATGTATGTTTGCCTTTCACCTGCCTCCAGCTGGGGACCTGGCTGGAGACCTGGCTTGCAACCTGGTTATGTGCCCTGACTGGGAATTGCAGGCCAGCACCTATCCAGTATGCCACCAGCCAGGGCCCACAGTGTTTTTAACAGCAGTATTCTTAAGAGCCCTGAAATGGAAATAACCCAAGTGTCCACCAACTGATGATTGGATAAACAAAATGTGGTATATACTCTACAATGACATATTATTTGGCAATAAAAGGAAATGAAGCACTGACACATGCATGAATCTGAACAGTATTTGCTAAAAGAGCCAGCCACAAAAGGCAACATATTATGTTTCATTTATATGAAATGTCCAGACTAGGCAAATCTAGAGAGAGAAAGATTAGTGGTTGCCTAAATTGGGAGGGGTGGGTGGAGAAAGGAGGTCTGAAGGGTGATGGTTAAGAGGCAGCGTTTCTTTTTAGGGTAATTAAAATACTCTAAAATTTCATGTGAATGGCTGCAAACACAATGACTATGCTACACTTCAAACAGGTAAGTTGTATGGCATGTCAATTATATCTGAATAAAACTGTTAAAAAGAATTAGGCAAACTAAAAACACCCTCAACTTTATAAATACTCAATTTTCAAACAAAATTGACAAATAGGTTCTATAATTCAGGGGTCCCCACCCCTGGAGTCATACGGATCTGTGGCCTGTAGGAACTGGGCCATACAGCAGGAGGGGCTCTTGAATTGCCCTGAAACATTCCCCACCCTGCCTCATTCATAATAATCAACCGCTTCCAGGAGACCCAAATCTAAGTGGACAAACAAAATAATAATCATCGTGGCACCTTTGTGCTTTACAGACTGATTTAATACAAGCAAATCCCCAACTAGCAAGAGTTCCTCTCATTTCTGAGTCAATTTACCACATACACACACACACACACATTTACTTTAAACATTGTAGACAGCAAATGCAAATGCAAATGTATGGCTTATCTTGGTAAGAGTTTACTCAAATTTTAAAATATAATTATCTGATCTTCCTAAGTGTCTCAAAAAAACAAGTACATGGTCTTCATGTAACATAATCCATTTAATACAAATGGACTAATGTCTAGTCTAAATCCCTAATGTAATATGAAATTTGTCCCAAAAGTACTGAGCCAATGTCAATATAATTAAAAGTTTGTATGGCCAATACTTTTGGGACAGACCTTGTATGTTAGGTCTAGTTCTCTGTTTCACTCAGTGAAAACAGATTTACTTATCATTTTAGATAATACCTAATTAAAAGTAGCAAAATCTGTATTTATAGCATTCTAGGATGTATAAACAAACCACTGAGTGTTGTTTCAACGTTAAGTTTCATATCAAATTTCATTTTATTACGTAAATAAATCATTGTATATAAATTATTCACAAATACTGATTTTAAAGAGATATTATCCTCTTCAGAGTCATAAAACATTACCTGTATAGATCTGTCTTGTTATCAAACCAATCTGATAAGACTCGAAAGGTAAAGAGGGGAAAACGCTGATGAAGAACATGAAAGCTCACATTTTCAAAGGTGTAGTTAGTTAGAGCCACCTAAAAAAAAGAGACTCCGTTATCATAATGCTTATAATTAAGTGCAAATTTGGTTCTAAAAGATTCTAAATATTACTTCTAACCTTTCATAGTGATATAAAAGCTACTTGCAATAAGAATTTGTGTTACAACTAAATTACAATTAAAAATAATTAATATATAGCCTACTGGACAGAAATGTTCATAAAAATTAATAAAAAGCTGACCTGCTAAGATACAACTTGGCCATGTAACACTTGATAGATCCCAGTTCTTACCACTTCCTTTCCTATTCTATGCCAACACAAGCAATGACAGACAGAAGCATTGTTAAGGAAGTTAATTTTTTGTTCTTTCCATACTTACCGCTTTGTCCTTGATCACATGCTGATTAACAGGATCCCTCAGATTTGAGGATGAGTTATTGTTAAAGGCAGGAATTCATCCTGCTCCTATGAATTACATCAATACTAAGATGCAATAGAAGGATATTATGGAATCAATTTCATTCCAAAACAAAAGATTAAAAAGGATATAGCAGAAATGTTTCCCTATCTTCAAATATATAGGTAAAAGCTGTGTTAATGGGAAAAGAATACTAAAAAAAGTCCAAATTCATAAAACATATGAGAATTAATGAGAGGATTTCATGACCTTGAACTAAACTTAAATAAAATCCTAGAAATTCATCCCCATTATCTGAGGCAGATGACAAGCTTATGTTCTGGGTTGAACTATTTCAAATAGAACAATTTCAAAAATTAGATTAAGACTACACACATATTATAACCTTCTACTTGAGCTTTCTTTGGTGTCACAGAAACATGAAAACACACAGTTATAATGTTACGATAAAATTAATGGAAAGAAACAAGAGCTCTAAAATCAAGTAATCCATTTTCAGAATATTTTAATCTTCAGGAGTGATTTAATCTAGAGTTTGAAATATGAATCTAAAATATGAATTAAGAAGCAGTTCCTAGTCTAGTGTATCGGATAAAATATGAATTAGGAATTTGTTACTTGTCTTAGGCAGAAATCTCAGTAAATTAAACATTGGGTTAATGTACTTTGTAGCTAAAAGTCAGAATTGATATGACAGGAAGAAAGCATTCAGTGCTTGTCTATTATTTTATTGATAAAGGCATGGGCCAAGAGTGGTATGGCTACACTTTTCAATTCATAGCATCAATGTGCAAAACACAGTGGATAATTACTTCAGAGACAAGCTTACTCAGAACTGGGGTGGGGGGTGGTCAGAACTAGTGCAGGGGAACACAGGAAATAAGGCTGAAGGGAAAAAATGGAAGGAGGCCCTAAGTAAGCACCTGGGGCCTATATCCTCCATCACCTTACTCCCTCAGTTGTTCCTTATTTCTCTGGAGTCTTCAATTAAGTTTCAAGTGAACAACTCGTGAATTTTTATGTAGGTATATATCCCTGTAATTCCACCCACATGAGGATACAGAAACTGCCTACGATACTGGAAGGTACCCTTGGACCCTTTCCCAGTCAATACTTACTAAAGTTAACCACTTAGGTTGGTCTTGCTTATTTGTAAATTTCACATAAATGGAACCATTTAATATACACTGTTATTTAACCGGTTTCTTTTGCTCAACACTATGCCTTAGATTCATCTGGGTTGTTCAATGCAGCAATGACCAGTTTTCATTCTTTTTCATTGCTGTGTTGCATTCCTTTATTTAACTCTGTACTCTGTACCCATTCCACTCTCCCCTCCAAGACTCAACAGTTTTCTTTCCTTCAAATGCAAATACCATTTATGTCTCATTTGGCTCTTATGCCTGTAGGCTCAATGACAGATGCCCTACTGAATTCATATGACATATATGAGACATACACACATATATACATACACTCATTGTGAACATGCTCTCTGTCCTGAAAGAACTTATTATATAATATTATACAATAACTCTGAGTACAGAGAACATGCCCACAACGAGCCTAAGTTTTGAGCCCTTACTAGCCATAAGGCTTTGTAGTTAAGTCACTTAAAACTGTGAACTTTAGTTTCCTCATTTGGAATAATATCTTACTACTCTGTTGCCTTACTTACCCTGCAAGTTTGTATCAAAATTTAAAAGTGACAAGTCTGCCCTGGCTGGTGGCACAGTGGATAAGACGCCAGTTTGCAAACCCAGAGGTCGCTGATTCGATTCCCAGCCAGGGCACATGACCAGGGTGTAAGCTAAGTCTCCAGCCAGGTCTGTAGGTGGAGGCAGGTGAAAGGCAACCCTACATTAACGTCTCTCTCCCTCTCTGCCTCCCTTCCTTCCCTCTTTCTGAAAATAAAAAACTCTTAAAAAAAAAAATTTAGCCCTGGCTGGTACCACAATGGTTAAGGCACCGGCCTGCGAACCCAAAGGTCGCAGGTTCGATTCCCAGCCAGGGCACATAACCAGGTTGCAAACCAGGTCCTCAGTCAGTTCTGTGGCTGGAGGCAGGTGAAAAGCAACCATACATTGATGTCTCTCTCCCTCTCTCCCTTCCCCTCTTTCTAAAAAATAATGAAATAAAATCTTTAAAAAAATTTTTTTAAATGCCAAGTCTTTAAAAAATAAGACATATGAAGGCATTTTTTCCACTTCTTTACATATTCTTCGTTGCCCATCACATTGTCTTAATATTTAAAAGCACCTGACATGCTTATGACAGACTGAAATTATGATAGGGTTATCAGAACCAGATTCTAATGTTGCCAAACTGAGATAATGGGAGGCTTCCCAGCGACTCTGTTCGGAGTGTTCTCTGTTGGTTTTTCATTTTCATTATCTTATCTGATCACTCCATCTTGGGATCTGATTACTCTGTCTACTCGTCAAAATGTGTTTGTTCACAGAAATGTGTCTTTGGCTCAATGCTCATCACTTTACCTGCCATTCATCATGTGACTTCCAAGGCTGTATCTCTAATTCAGACCTCTACTCCATATTTGGAACTTTCCTATTTAAATGCTTTTTGGGTATCTTCACATGGATATTTTACTGAAAACTCATGCTCTATACTCTTAAATCATGATTTTCCCAGCTATTTCAGAACCATGTTAATTGTTCTTGACACCTCTTCCTCTTCATCTTTTTGTACATTCAGCTCTTATGGATTGGTATTCTAACTTGCTTTTGAATTCTATTGCCAATTGTCATTTGAGTTGCCTCAATAATCTCTCTGATTTCCTTACATCTGGCCTTGTCCCCTTCTATGATGCTGCCAGACAGATCTCAGAGGTAAATTCATGTCACTGCTTCCATCCCATTTAGCCACACACTCCCACAATTATACTCCAAGATCTATTATTATCAATAATTGTATCCCTCCATAACCCCACACCCCATTGTCTGACCACCATTTCCTATCCTTCTAGTTTCCTCCCTCCAGTGCTCTGATCTGTTTGTTCCTTATTTACCTAGTTCCAATTCCACAATTATCATAATCACAATTTTGCACATACCATTCAGCTCTTTGCCTCTCTTCTGCTTCAGTTGTAGTTAAATGATTAACCAATTAATAAAATTTTAGCAAAGCCTTAACCCCTTGCTTATGTGTTCTAGACAAATCTAACCCCCCATTACTCTGCACATTACAGCTGTGAATTTGAACACTGCTGGCAGGTGTCACTTTAATTTTCTGATGCACATCTCAAATGGGCTCTCAGTTATTTAAGGGAATTTGAGAGTAGGTAATTATTTCATACTTTTTCTCTCTTCAAATCCAAAAAATCCACTATGTCCACTTTCAGCTGAGAAAAGTGATTCCTATTACACTGAGAAAATTGAAACAATCAGATTCTCACGGTCACATCTACTCATCCTCCAGCATCTGCATCCATATAATCTGCCTCCCTCTAAAATAATGAGGAACCAGCTATACTCTTACCTCATCTAAACCAGGCCCAAATTTGAGCATTAAAGATAGCACTTATAAATATTTGTTGAACTGAATCAGATATGTTTCCCAGCACTTACATTTGTTGAACTGAATCAGATCTGTTTCCAACCTACTTGGCAAATTCTTAACAGGCCTGGATTAAGTTGATATACAAAAGACCTCTAAATATAATTTTCTGGGGATGAGTAATTTATTCTTCCATTCAGGCAATCAACAAATAGGTCATGAGCACTGTTCAATGGGCACTGTGTTTGTTACTTTGAATTCCAAGTTCAGAGGGAATAGCAGTAATTCTATGTTAAAGTTAAGCAAGAGGATGAAAACTAGCATTATTATTAAAAAAACAAACAAACAGCCCTGGCTGGTGGCACAGTGGATAAGGTGCTGGCCTGCGAATTCAAAGGTCGCTGGTTCAATTCCCCAGCCAGGGCACATAACCAGGTTGCAAGCCAGGTCTCCAGCCAGGTCCATAGCTGGAGGCAGGTGAAAGGCAACCATACATTGATGTCTCTCTCCCTCTCTGCCTCTCTCCCTTCCCCTCTCTCTGAAAAATAATAAATAAAATCTTTAAAAAACAAAATTTTAAAAACCCAGCTAGGCATAGGAAAAAAAAAAGATATCCATTTCAACTGTAAACTGTATCTGAGGGATGCAATGCAATGACTGAGTATATGTCCTAGAAAGAATAGGAGATTTCACCTTTGTTTTTTATGTACTCTTTTGCATTTTTTTCTTGGTATAGTGGATATAAATGATTTTTAATAAAAAGTGTATTGTAAAAACAAACTATAAAGATTAAAAAAACAAAACCAGAAGTTTGAAACTGCTAAGCATTATGAAGGAGATATAGATAAATGAAATAAAGATAGAAAGGAGTCTTTGGAACTGTTTAAATCCAGAAAAAAATAGCTGAGGGCCAAGTATGAAGAACATTCTCGGGGCCAGCTTCTTTCCAAAGTCTAATCCTTCAAGTTTGGGAACAGCTTGAGATACAAGACAGTACTTCCCATAAGTTCATTCATGATTTCATGAGAATTTCCAAATTGCCAGGAGTATTTTGGGTTAGTTATAAAAAGAGGCAATATAATTTATTTGTCTGTCTAGAAGGGGGGAAGGGAATGTAAATTAGACAACTCATAACTTTCTCATAGTTGTTCCTCACATTTACAAATAAAGATCAGATAACCTATATATTCAGCCTACAATTACAGAAAGACTTTGACCCTGAATTTTAAGTAAGAACTGAATAAAGCACTAAATTTAGAAAAACAATCTCTAATTTTTTATTTTAAATGAATAACAGATAATTTCTACAGCTGCCTTTTGGATCTTTATAAGTAAAAAGATTCCTGACAGGAAAAAAATAAAAAGTACTCCTGTAAATAAGATTCAAGAATTTGATTTTGCATTTATGTATTTAATTTCTGTGTTTATCCCAGACAATATCAGAGACTACAGTTTGAAATATAGTATAACTGAATATGCAAACCAAAGACACCACCATCTCTGTGCCTCTAGTCTATGTTGTATTACTATAAATTATTTTGAAGTGATTGGAGTTCTTGTGCTTTGATAATATTTTTTATTTTTAAGATTTTATTTATTATTTTTAGAGAGAGAGGAAGGGAGAGAGGCAGAGAGGGAGAGAGACAACAATGTATGGTTGCCTTTCACCTGCCTCCAGCTAAGGAGCTGGCTGGAGACCTGGCTTGCAACCTGGTTATGTGCCCAGGCTGGGAATCGAACCAGTGACCCTTGGGCTCGCAGGCTGGTGATAATATTTTAAGAAGAAAACAACAATTAAATTATCCTCAAGCAGATATATATTACATGAAATGTGAGCATCCAACTTAGGCTTAAGGTGCAAAGAGGAAATAAAAATAAAAACGGGAATACCTGAATTCAATATAAAGGAGATTTTCTTGTCTGAAAGAATTACTGTGTGGTAATGCCCAAGGAGTTACAGAGGGCATGCTTACAAAGCCAGGATGATCATAGTGAATAATGACTATGTAGAAGAAAGTCTACAAACAGAAAGTTTCAAAGAGGGGCATAGAATACAGCTTTCTTTTAAATATAAACATTTTACCTGATATTATTCAAATTCCAAAATCTGAGAATCGACTAATTTAAAGCAGGTACTGTTTTTACATTTCAGTAAGAGAAACAGGGCAACTTTAAGAATGTTATATAATCTAGGATCCTACCATCTTACATTTTAGTGCAAATTGTTTTTCTGAGTGATAGCAAATTAATGAGATACTTTGTGAAATTCAAACTACCAAAAATCCTTACCTGGGCCCCCAAAGCCTCAGTTGGGTGCTATAATCAACTATTTCCAAGTACTATCTTTCCAATCTACCTTATTAGTCTGATCAGTTTTTAAATATTCTTGGTTCGAAAAGTTCCTTCCTATAGTTAGACTAAATTTTTCTTACTATAAGAAATGAAAAGCCAACTGAATTCATTTGGTCTTAAGTTCAAAAGTGATTGAAGTGCAAAAAATGATAAAATTATACAATATTCAACACATACAACATATTATTTTATGATAGCCTTAGATTTTCTAACTGCTGCTACCTTAAACACAAAAAATTAATCAGTAACATCAAAGTTAAATACTTCCATAGCTGTGTATTTCAGAAGGTAACTCTACTTAAGAATCATAGAAATAATTCACAAAGACACATAGGTTACGTAGTAAGATACATTAATACACATTAATGACTAAAATAGTTAATCCGAGCTATACTGAGCTAACCTTTTCTGAACAGAATTTTAACTAAAGTACCTTACCTCATTTCTCATGATTCGCCAAACATTTAGTGTAATTCGGCCAACAATATTTATCTCACTCATTGTATCTGATCCATAGTCATCTCTTTCAGCTGCAAATCTGTTCTCTGTTTTGTCATCTGTGGAAATGAAAATGGACTGTATCAGGACTCACAGAAACCAAGTTTCCAAGCAAGTTATGTTGGAGAAGATGAGAATAAAAATTAAAGATGAAGATTAAGGATGAAATGTAATTCAGTCTCTTTTGTTTACTTTTTGTTGACATTGATTAATGATATTCATATTCAGGATAAAATTCTCTTAAAATGTTTCTCTTACATAACACTGGGCATATACAAATGTTCATTAGAGGCCCTGGAATAATATATGTGTTTACCATACATTGAATAGCTATTATGTTCTAAGAACTTTACTAATGTTATTCATTTTAATTTTTTTGTATATTTTATTGGTTATCCTGTTACAGCTGCTGCAAATTCTTTTCCCTTTGCTCCCCTCTCCCCAAATCCCCCATTCCCTCTGGCAGTCCCACCCCCTCTCAATTGTTCACGGTTATGCATGTAAGTTCTCTGATTTCACTCTTTCCTCTGTTCTTAACTTCCCCCTGTCTATCTTGTACCCACCAACTACGTTTCCCAATCTCTGCGCTGTTTCCCCGTTTTGCCCCCTTCCCCCCCGCAGCTGATAAACCTCCCCAATGGTCCCTACCTACGGTTCTGGTCCCATGCTGGTTGTTTGCTTGGTTTGTTTTTGTTTTCCTTTTCATTTTTTAGGTTCTGTTGTTGATAGTTATGAGTTTGTTGTCATTTTAACGTTCATAGTTTTGATCTTCTTTTTCTTAAATAAGTTCCTTTAACATTTCATGTAAGGGCTTGGTGATGATGAACTCCTTTAGGTTTACCTTGCCTGGGAAGCACTTGATCAACCCTTCCATTCTGAACGACAGCTTTGCTGGCTGGAGTAATCTTGGGTGTAGGTCCTTGCTTTTCACCACTTTGAATATTTGTTGCCAGTCCCTTCTTGCTTGCAAAGTCTCTTTTGAGAAATCAGCTGACAGTCTTATAGGAGCCCCTTTAAAGCATCTCCCTTGTTTTGTTGCTTTTAAGATTCTCTATTTTTAACCTTTGGTATTTTAATTATGATGTGTCTTGGTGTGTTCAATTTGGATCTAGCTTGTTTGGGACTCTGTGCTTCCTGGACTTGTGCCCATTTCCTTCACCAAATTTGGGAAGTTTTCCTTTATTATTTTTTCACACAAGTTTTTAATTTCTTGCTTTTCCTCTTCTCCTTCTGGTATCCCTGTGATTCGGATGTTGGCACACTAAAAGTTGTCCCAGAGGTTCCTAAACCCGTCCTTATTTTTTTTCAATTCTTGTTTCCAATTTCTACGTTGGTTGACTTATTTCTTCCTTATGTTCCAAATTGTTGATTTGAACCAGTTTTCCTTGCCTTCATCATTGGTTTTGTATTTTCCTTTGTTTCACTTGGTCTAGCCTTTACTTTTTCCCTTATGTGTTTACCATACTCAAGTGTAACTGTCAAGTCTGTGAGCATCTTTATTACCAGTGTTTTAAACTGTGTGTCTGTCAGGCTGGCTATTTCTTTGTTGCTTAGTTTGGCCACTGGGACCTTGATTTGTTCCGTTTTTTGAGTGATATTTCTCTGTCTCTGCATCTTGACAGGCTCCTGTGTGTCTGTTTCTTAGATAGAGCTATCACGCCTGTTACATTGTAAGGGGCAGAGCCTTAGGTATTCATCAGTGTTGGTGACCCAGTTCACCACGTTGTGGCGCTGTATGTGGGGAAGAGATCTGAGAGGGAACAATGACGCTTACTTAGCACTTGCGCCCTTTCCAGGAACTTCTCCCACATCCTGTACGGGACTAGCTTCTCTCTAGTTGTTGCCCAGGTTGTGGTTCCAAGGTGAGCGGGCTCTAAACAAACGGACTCTTCTGAGAGACCAATAATTCCCTCCTCCGTCCCAACCCTCATTGGTTTTCACAGTCTGAAGAAGCAATGGGGCCTTATTTTCTGCCCCTGCGTGGGAACCGTCAGCTGCGCGATCTAATCTGGTCTGGTGCTGGGAGCATTCAACAGGTGTCCCTACTGTGAGTGCTCTTTCCGCCGCCAGCAGACCCCTGCTGCTCCCCTGCTGCAGCCGCCCGCCAACCATGCCCGCCGGCTTCTCCCCTCCTACATGTCTGGATGGGTATTTCTTCCTTCTCGCTTTCATTTGTTGGACTTCCGTTCAGTTTGATATTCGGGAATTTCTGGTGTCTACTTTTGAGGCAGGTGTATCCATTTCTGGTTGTGAAGGGAGATGCAGTGTATCTACCTATGCCTCCATCTTGGATCACCCTGTTCATTTTATTTTAATACAACCACTTTATTGTTAGTTTACTTTTTATTTTTGCACTGTAGTAAATTGTACTCAGAAATGTTTCATCTTGTCCCAGATCATGTGGCAACAGAATCAGTGTTCTACACCAGGGTTACTTGATTCCAAAGACTATGTATATAAATGTACCACCCCACTCTTTATTTTAAAAAGACAATATTTGAAAGATTTTCTCATTTAAAAACCATTTATATCATGTTTACTATGTTCTCATGTTTTAAGTACTTCACAATTGCCCTGAGATGAGTTCTATCATCATCCCCATCTTACAGATGGACAATTTGAGGTATGGACAGGTGAAGTAACTTGCCTGACATCACAGAGATAGTTAGCAGTGTAGCCAAGATTACAGCCCATGCAGTTTTCCTCCAGAATCTGTGCTCTTTACTAGGCTGCCTCCTTCACCAGGCCCTTTTTATGGCAGCATGTTGCCTTGTAAAATGAACACAAGTTTTCCTTCACTTCCTATTTGAAGTCCTATCTTACCTGCTATAGCTAAATAAACAAATTAATGAGTGCATCTGAACACTCACGCTTCCTCTCCTGAAAACGATCCCAATGAGACGTTGAAAAAATCGAGGTATTCCACTATTCCTATCACTCAAGGACGTCCTTTGAAGCTACAAAAAAATTAATGCAATGAGAAACTAAATGTAAAGTATCTCTGCCTTTTTATTCCAAGCCTTTGCTAAGTTAAAAAATATTTACTGTCTGAATATTTTAGCTTCAACTTTTCCCTTTAAATTTACCAACAGTTAAGATATTTTGTTGAACTCATATCCTCTTCCAGAAGGTCTCTTGATCAGTTTTAACCAATTCTGTATTTGGTCTTTCAGCCTCCTAAAAGTATATTCCAGTTTGTCCCAGTCTGACTTGTGAGGAGTCTTTAAAATGTAGTTTTTAATAATTTTGTAGTTATAGAGAAGAAAAATTTTTAAGTGCTTTATAAAAACTGCAATTTTGATATGCCTCTCATTATTGCTCCCCTCTTAAATCAGAATTAGATTTTTGGGGATAGCCTAAAGCACAGAACCAGCCAAATAAAATTATAGTACATCAAATTTAAAAAATGTTATGTTCTTCATAGTGATTATGAAGACTATCTCGTAATATAGAATACTTAAGATGAGATGCTGGATGAAGGAAGCATAATAAAAAAGGGATATATGTATGATTAAAGTCAAAAAATAAAAGCCTATATATGTATATGAAAAATGACAAAGGAAAAATGTAAAAATAGTATGAATAATAGTGAGACTGTATAATAATTAATAGTATGAATAGTAGTGAGATTGGGGTATTTATTTTTCTTGATTTAAAAATTTTTCTATAATAAAATTACATTTAGAATTTATAAAATTTAGTCTTAAAAATTAGGCTGGAACAGTAGTTCTTTAAACATCTTGCTTTTGCTTTGTAATTTGCTCTTTAGTTGAATCGTAAAATGTTCACAGTGTTACATACCTGGCACCCGAGAGATCATCTGACATAAGTTGACACTTAAGGCAGCAGCCCTTTGTAAGAGGTAGCCCCAGGAGTGCATCTGAATCTCATAACCTAGCAGGATATCAGGGTCATACCTACAGCAGGAGTGAAAACATTAAATAAGAACCATCCATTTAAACATTTAACTAGAAGAGCTGTGTCTTCATGACATAAAGTATAAAAATTAAAATATTCTATAATGTTTCTCAGAGGGGAAAGGGGTTACATAGCAATACTTACAGAATTTCTATATAGCAAGGAATGGGGTGATTAGAGCTCTTGATTTGAAGCTACTTTTATAAAAACAAAACAGAACGGTTTTGACTCACACTGTGTATTTATTCGATGACTTGGGAAAGAGGCTGACAGAAATTGGGGTGAAGTATAATAGAGGGGGTATGACTGCTAACATAATGCAGGTAGGGGCCAGGTGAATACAATGTGAGGGCAACTGTGGGGTATGCATTTTGAAAAGATTCCCTCAGGTCATTCTGTAGCCACTCCTCAACCTCTCTAACCTATACTATCCTTAAACAGTTTTTATGCTGAGAAAGAAAAGGGAAATGTCTTCCATTTCTCACTCAAGTAATGACTTGGTCCTCATATGAAATAAGGCCTCAATAATAACAGAAGTTTGTCCTCTAAACTTAAGAGGCAAGTAACTCAGTTTAATGAAAGATTGAAATATTAACAGGAGTGAGATTAATTCGGGGAAGAGAAGCATCAGAAACCAAGAGAAAATGTGCTCATTGTGGTTGCAGAGTTTCACTGTAAACTGACAATCTGCATCCAACTCAGAAGGCCTCTGCTTAGGACTTCCATGGGGACCAACATGGAAAAACATGTGAGGAAGAAAGGAATTGATTGCAGTCATAAATTGAGCGCAAAAACTAGTTACACTATTAGAAATTCCAAGTTAATCTGATTATTGTATTGTTTACAAAAGAAACAAAACCCAAAACACCCACGGGTGAAACGTCACAAGAATGTGTAAAGCTGGGTTTTTACAAAACTGCTTATACGGTCACTCTGAACTACAGGCTCTGCAGATTCCATTACTTAACACCCGAGATCTCATCCGATGCCTGCAGTGCAGTTACACCAGTTTACTAATGGAAGCTACGGACGGCTACTTTGCAAGTCTGCGGCATAACAACAGACCATGGATACCAGATATATTTTTAGAACTGGTTTTCTAATATTTTATACTTTCATAGCTACTTTCTTAAAAAGGATGTCGAACGGTTTTAGTTCTTACAAGAATGACATAAAAACGTCACATTTTTAATTCTGGAAGATTTCAGTGGCTGATATCACAAGAGGTAGGTTCAAACTTCCGCAATGGCATTCTTTTTATTTTTCCTATTCCTTTAAGGCCCTATCAAGATACATTCTACCATGTCAATTTTAATATCTAGTGATGTGCTTGTGATCCACTGTTGTACTGCAGACTTGAAGAACAGCCCTCAAGTTGTCAGGAGAAAAAGGGAACATATTAATTATGTATTTTTCTCCACACAAATAGGGTTGAAGTTTCTGAGAACACCGCTTAATTTAATAAACAACTATTGATCAATTTAATAAAAGAGTCAAATGGACCTCTCACCAACCTATAAAAGGAGGAAGTGCTGCATGGCCGGTAATGATGGAACAAAGTGGGATTATGGCGTGATCATGGAGAGAAGCAAAGGAAGCAAGGCAATGTCACAATGAGGCCAATGCCTAGTCTCTTGAAAGCAAAGGCTTAAAAAAAGGTAGATTTTTTTAAATGCAGATTTTTTAGGAGAGAGAAGGGTAGAGGGAAGGAAGTAGGGGAGAGAGAGATTTGTTGTTCCACTTAGGCATTTATTGGTTGATTCTTATATGTGTCCTGACCAGGGATCAGAACCTCAACGGTGGTGTATCAGGACAAAGCTCTAACCAGCTGAGCTACCTGGCCAGAGTGGTAAATCAGTTTTTTAAAAAGGAAGTTCAGAAAGATCCAAGGTCACTCAAGAAAAGAGAAGTCTCCTAACACCCTTCCTGCTCATTACCCTTTTAACATAACACACACACACACAATATATACTGTTGTTGATAGTAACTTCACCAACTCTTAATTTCCACTGAAGTTCGATTCTTCTCAGACAAGTCAAAGATGAACTGCCTGTATGACAAGCGTATCTCCCTCTAAAACGAACTACATAATGTTTAAATTTGAGAAAGCGGGGTAGCAGTGTCAAGTGACTCTCAAGATCGTCAGGGACAAATCTGAAGGATTCCCATACAGCGAAAAGCACTGGTGCAGTTGAATGCATTAGTAGTAAGAGTAACTTACAACAGGCATCACCATGCGGCACAGTTGATGCTGGTCTTAAAAGAAGAATTAGGAAGATTGTTGGAGTTCCTATCATCTCCGTTCCGCAAAGACGATGTCAGATTACAGAGCACTTCTGTTACAACTCTTATCAAGTCAGTTTTTCTAATTTCACCTGAATTTCTTGGGTTCATAAAACATTTTATTATTGCAATAATTATTATTCCAGTTAGCTACTTGCTCTGTTGGGGCAACTAATAAAAAACAGAGCTAGTTAAGAACACATATTTTTTGATAATGTTTTGAAAAAAATTTTTCTCAATTAAAAAGTCTCTTTTACCCAACTTGGGTGGCTCAGTTGTTTGGAGCATTGTCCCATGCACCAAAAAGTTGTGGGTTTGATCCCCAGCCGGGGTGAGTACAGGAGGCAACGGATGTTTGTCTGTCTCTCCCATCCTTTCTAAAGTCAATAAACATATCCTGGGTAAGGATTAAAATAAGAAGTTGTTTATTTTATAAACTGCTACTACTCAGAGATAATGGCTGAAAAAAAGCAAAAAAGTTACCTTATGGTTCTCTTAATGAATTAAACAGATTTTGCTCCTTTAGAATTATTTCTGTATTTTGTATTGAACATACATATGTACTATCATGTATGTTTATTTTTTGACCTGGAGGCTGTTTAGTTTTGAGACCCTTAAAGCTGATAAAACATTTGTTTCAAAGCTCAAAATTCCAAGGATCCTAGATTTTTTGTGTGAAAACATTTGGTGACCATAACAAAATCTTGGTTAACTTGCTCTTTAACTTTTATGAATCTTATTCAGTTTATCAGATATTTTGAAAGTTATAGAAAGAAGAAGGTTGGGTAGATAGGATTAGTGCTGAAGGGGAAAACAAAACTGGAAAAATGAAAGCAACAGAAGCATTAAAATGATATCTATTTGCTTAGGCAAAAAGAAAAGCTATTTCACAATGAATATTTGTTTTAAATAACCCACAGACATCTGCACAGATGAGAGCTGAGGGGCTCTAACGAGTACAGTGGCAACAGGCAGGGGGAGAAGGAAATGATCTTAAGGAATAACAGGTTAAGGGATAAGATGCATTGTACGGATGTAGGGAAATGAAAAAGGGAGGAATCAAAGCTTCTATTTAAATTAGGGAGACTAGGAAAATGAATTATTAACAGTTTAATAAAATTCTGTATGCATCTCCATTTTATTCAGTTTTATACTTAGCACTTATCACTGCACGTTAACAGAGTTAACATTTACGTATAGACCAGGCTAAGAGTTTCATGTGCATTATATCTCACTTAATTCTTATGTCTATTACCCATTTCATAGTTGAGGAAACTAAAGCTTAGAGAGATACATGATTTGCTGGAGGCAAAAATACAGAGCTGGTTGAGTCCAAAGCCTGTGCTCTTAACAAAGTATGAGAATGAAATAAGCTTTTAGATGGTTGCTTGGACTAATACATACAGAATATTTCAGAATTAAAATGTTGATATTTAAGGGTTTTCTCTTCTTTATAATAATCATCTGATTTTTCTTTTAGAGTAAGCACCAAAAGTTACTTTCGTTCACTGCATTTTTTCTTAATGACTAGTATAATTCATGTTATAAATACTTCAGAAAGTACTATACTTGCAAACAATCAACAAAATTCTCCATGCTGGCAGGTAATCCTGTTGCAGGGAACATACCTAGCAAGGAGAAGACAAGCCTACAAAGTGCAGGGACATTATTGGATTTGTGCCGGCATACAAAATGACATTGACTGAAACTCTTATTTTCCTTTTGCTAAGCTGCTTGAAGAAATAAAAGTGTGGGCAGGAAGGCATCTGACATATTGATGACAACCTCTGGAAAAGATAAAAAGGAGGATGGACAATAGCAAACTCACTGGGTAAGAATCTACCTAGTTATTATTAGCGCTATAAATACTAAGAATACACTTTTTTTTTTTTTTTTAAGTATGGTCTGCCTTTGCTTTTTTCTTTTTTTTTTTTAAGATTTTATTTCATTATTTTTATTTCATTATTTTTATTATCTTTTTCAATGTATGGTTATTTCATTATTTTTAGAAAGAGGGGAAGGGAGAGAGGCAGAGAGGGAGAGAGACAACCATGTATGATTGCTTTTCACTTGCCTCCAGCCACAGACCTGACTGCAGACCTGGTTTGCAACCTGGTTATGTGCCTTGGCTGGGGAATCGAACCTGCGACCTTTGGGTTCGCAGGCCGGCGCTTTATCCACTGTGCTACCAGCCAGGACTAGAATACACTTTTTTTCCCTCCCTAAAGCAGTGGGTAGTAGCATATCATTTTTGATGCTCTGACATTCAATTTTTTTGAAAACATTTTCTGGTTTTCTGATTTTCAAAATGGTTTATATTAACCCATTTTAGATTCAATCAGATGTTGAGTGTATAGAGTATCATCTTGATCTTTAATGCAGAATACTGTCTCAGTTATACAGGCTTTACAAGAGTTCAACTATAGAAAGTTCAACTAAATTTTATGAGTTCAATCACAGATAGGATTAAGTATAAAGCATGCTTAAGGACAGCTTTTATGCACACATCAGGATCCAAAGAGTATTTTCTAGCCTGTTTTGGACACTTAACAACCTAAAGCTAGGGGGAGGGGGACAGAGGGGAGCAAAAAGGGGATGGATGTAATACAACAACAATAAAATTAAAAAAACAAAAAACAAAAAACCTAAAGCTAGCAATGAGAAGAAATCTTAAATTCCTAGCAAAGTAAAGCATTTAATAAGAGAGCCCATGGCTACCCAGAGTAAAACTTGAGAAAATGCGAAGAATCCACTTAATTATTTTCTTTTTAAATTACATTTATGAACAGACTGCATTTCAAAGCTTTTCAGAAATACTGGTTTGTTTAAAACTCAGAAAACATTTTCTTAGGAAAAAGACAAAGTTTATTGAAATGGTGGCTGACCTCCAAGGTAGAAGCCTATTTAATGAATAAGTTTAGTATAGTTTTCTATTATTTCACCACCACACACACGAAAAATCACACTAAAATCCAACTGGGAGAGCTGGAGGCTAAGCTAATATTTCTCTTTCACTGAACCCTCAATCTTGAGAATAAAATATCCTATTTCCTATCCCTAACCTGATAGAGTAGTGGGAGGGAGTACAACAACCTTTTCAGGGATAACTATTTTCACGAGCATCAGGAAGGGATTCTCTTTCCTTTCTTTACTTTCATCTATAACATATCAATCAGCAATAGCACGAAAGGATTCTCTGAACAAAAACTGGAGAAAACGAAACAAAACAGTACCTCTTTATTATATCTGCAATTTCTTGAAACAGTGCCTTCTCATCAGCAGCATATGTAACTTCTAGCCTTGTAATTCCAGACCTAATAAGTAATGGGGTCTGATATCTGATATCTAAGAAATAAATGAAATGTTTATTATATACAGTTGTGTATGTAGTATTATTCCTTCCTTTTGAGTAAATTATGCTACTGAAGTACTTTAAGAAAGTTCCCCAAAGTAAATAATCACTCTTCTTGACCTTTAAGAAAATTCAAAAATTCAAATTTCCTATATTGTTATTTTCCTGAAAAGTCGATGTACATTCACAAAGTTTACCATGTAAAATGTCCCTTGAAAAAAATGTCATTACTTCATTTCTCTTCCTGCAGGAAGAGCTCTGCTTAGTGGAGAATATTTTAATCAGCGGTATGCTGGAAAATGTTTACCCTCACCTCCAGGAGCCCTGATTTGTAGCGCTTGCCTATTTACATGATGCAAAGACTTCCCATCATGGCTGATTTCAAATGACTAATGTGACCAGCTAGATCAGACTAATTCATGAAAATTTTATGAAAATATTCGTAACAAGATGCCAGGAAACATTCATTGGCTTGTGAGCTGGTACAAGCTGGCTCAAGCACACCACTGATTCAACGGCAAGTTCCTATAGTTTTGTTCCCTGCTCAGGCTTCCTTCCATGGTACACTATGTATGTCAAGAACCTCTGAACCAGGAGTATATGTATTTAGGAAGAGAGATAAACATAACACTATCTTCAAAGTCTCTTATAAGCCATTAACGTATTACTGTAATAGTAACTTCTTAAAGCAAACAGAAATTCTGTATTAGCAGCAAAGAGACACGTAATTTGATTTCAGTATCAACAATTAGTATTTTACAAAATAAAATTTAGAAAAACATTCTAACTGGAAATTTTATTAAGACCTTACTATTGTATGCTTCTGACGCTCATTCAAGAATAACAAATCTAGGACAAAGCTGTACACTACACTTCCTACCACCACTTCTCAGCAATTCAGAAAGACATTCCATACACTTGCTTGGTTTAGATCTCCAGCACAGAGACTACCCCATTTACAGGTTCATCCTAGGGCATGCAGCTATAAAATTAATACAAATGAACACTACCTTGACTGGAGACGGTCTTGTCTTTATCAATCACTATCACGCCTGTGAGTTCAGTTCTGTCTGTATCTGGTAGGGGAGTGTCAGATGAGATGCAGTAGAACAGAGCACAGATTGGGTCAAATTCAGGATCTGGCTCTAAGTCTCGTCTAGTTCGAGCATGCAACTCCACACTGATTAGGGTAAGATTTTGTATCTATAAAAAGAAAATGTTTAAAAACACTTTTAAGACATGCTGAAAAAAATATGTTTCACTACGATTCCAAGGAAATACGTATGTAAAATTACAGAAAAAATGGCCACAAAGGACACAGTTACAGTTTAATACTCTACAGATGAAGGATTTTACTTCTAAGATTAAAGTGGGTCAATACATGTTTTAATTTTATTTATTTAAAAATACATTTTATTAATTTTGCTATTACAGTTGTTTCAATTTTCCCCCTTTTCCCCCCTCCACCTGGTATCCCCCATTCCTTTTGGCAATGCCCCCCTTTAGTTCATGTCCATACCATGCTCAATATAGGTTTTTATTGTAGAAAATCTGCTCATAATTTTTCAATGTTAATACATATTTAAAACCATTTAAAATGTAGGCAGTGCATCTCAATTTTCCTCAATCCCAGTCTGAATGATTAGTCAAGTGGTTGTACTGGGTTGGCCAAAAAGTCTGTTTAGTTTTTTTCCATAAAATAAAAGCACATTTCTCATTTTCACCAATAACTTTATTGATTTGGATATTTTGAGTATGTTGGCTATCTCTTGCAAGATATAATGTTGATTGTTCTCAATGTCTCAATTTGATTTCTATCAACTTCAACGGTCTACCTATTGAGAAATCTCCAGCATGAAACTTCAAAACCACTTTTGACATGTTTGATCAATCACAGCACCTTCTCCATATGCTGCACAAATCTTTTATTGCATTTCAGTTGCATTTTTACCTTTCCTGAATAAAAGAGTTGCACATTTTATTCCATCTTCAATATTAAAATGGCCACACGAACATTCACCAATTTTGATTTCTTTTTAAATGCACAATGATATGACAGCTGTCACAACACAACCTAACAAAATTGTTTTCAATGAAGTTAAAGACAACTAAGAGCTACTAGAGCCATCTTAAGGAAAAAACCAAATGAATTTTTTGGCCAACCCAATATATTCAAACCAAGTTTGCTACCTTTTACTTTCTACCTAACCACAGTTAAGCAAGTAAAAGAGGTTTTTAAATTTTGAAGCTCTTAACTACTTAATGGTACACATAAAATCAGACTTCTGTATGTACTAGGCAGATAGTTACATTTTTTTCTGAAAAAAAAAAAAAATCATGAGAATTGCATGGTATCAAATACACAATCTCCATATTTTTGACCATGCACATTTTCTCTTTGACACATAAGGCAAAAAATGTAACATTTTTCTTTTTAAATTTATTTCCCTTTACTAATTAAAACTTCTCTTAACTGTAATTTTCTTAATTCTCTTTCTTTTTTTTTTTTTTTTTTTTTAAAGATTTTATTTATTATTTCCAGAGAGAGAGGAAGGGACACAGGCAGAGAGGGAGAGAAACATCAATGTATGGTTGCCTTTCACCTGCCTCCAGCCATGGATCTGGCTGGAGACCTGGCTCGCAACCTGGTTATGTGCCCTGGCTGGGGAATCGAACCAGTGACGTTTGGGTTTGCAGGCCGGCACCTTAGCCACTGCGCTACCAGCCAGGGCTTTCTTAATTCTCTTTCTAAAATGAAGACACAGTAAGTAAAAATTCTGGGTAAGAAAAACAAAATATGATTATAGCTGGAATTGTAGCCATCACTGTACCGGCGAAATACATATATCTGGCAATGGAAAATAGCAGTCTACTGTTAAAATGTTGGTAATTATGCAGATCTTATATATTTAAATCAGGATTTGTATTTATTTTGCATGCCAATGGTAGAAGAAATATAAATGTAAGGCTCTCATTTGTGATGGAAATAGAATTTGGTAAATCTCTTTGGAGGACAACTTAGAAATACCTATTAAAATAAAAAGTGGACATATTCTTTGATGTAGCAATTCTTCTGAGAATATAACCTGTATATATACCCATACATTTAGCCAAATTATATGCACAAGAATGATCACTAAAGATTACAATACTTCTAGTCTTTTATAAGCTATAAAAGACTAAAAATGAAATGTCTGGGGACTGGTTTCATAAATTATGTGGCATCCATAAAGATCCCACACAATGGTAATCTGTAACCTTTAAAATTTTCAAAAGAATGAGCCAAATCTGGAAAAAGCATTTGGGCCTGACAAGATGCTGGCGTAATAAACACGACTCACCTCCTTGTACATTCACATCAGAATTACAAGTAAACCAAAGAACGACCATCATTCAGGACCATCGGAAATCGAGTTGAATGGAAATCTTACAACTATGGAATTAAAGAGGAAACCAACTACAGAATTAAGGGAGAAACAACATTGAGACCAGCAGGAGGGGCAGAGATGTTGAATGGGCTGATCCCATGCCCACACATGGCTGATAAATATCAGAAGATCTGAGAAGAAAGGAAGGAGACCCAGCCCCACCGCAGGTCCCATAACTGAGGGTTTCAATGCCAGGAAGAGAAGTCTCCATAACTTCTGGCTATAAAAACCAGTGGGGACTGACATAAACTTCTGGAGTCTCAGGCAGCTCCTCTTAGAAAGTCTGCCACAAACTTAACTCAGATTCATTCCCTGTGCTCCAGCATGGGGGCAGCAATGTAAATGCATCAGAGATATGGGAATAAACGGAAATGTCTGGCATTAGGGTGAGATCTGGGGGCAGCTTTCTCCCAGGCAGAAGCACTGGCAGAGGCCATTTTTTCTTTCTTAGCCCTCTTTGCCAACAGAGCCATAAAGCCGAAGGACGGGCACTGTATCTGAGACTCTATTAACTCCACTCACATTGTCTGCCCCACCTTGGTGATTCTACCAGGCTCTGTCCCACCCAGCCTTCAGGCCTCTCCAAACTGTGCCCAGTGAATTCTCCATACTAATGGCTTTTCTTGGCCCATGCTTCAGATTTTCCTAAATCCTCTAAAACAAGCAACATCCGGCTTCAGTGAGCCCCATCCCCTTGCTGCATTGCCCAAGGGCCAGCTCTAGCAGCACCAGACTTAGTTCACAGCTTGGACTTGCCTATGCACTTCCAGCCCAGCACAAGGAGCAGCCATCTGCAGATTGTTTTGTAGCTTATGCTGTGTTACTCCAAAAGAACACAGTTGGTGGCTTACCTTGGACATGCCAAAGTAATCAAGGCTCAACTACAAGAGGAGGGTGTATTAGCCCACACAAAGGGCACACCTTTAGTAACCAGCTTGGGTAAAAGGGGAGGCGTGCCACTGGACCCTACAGGACACCTACTACATTATGCCACTCTACTAAGCCTGGGAGATGTGGCAGCTTTTCCTAATACACAGAAACAAACACAGGGAGGCTGCCAAAATGAGGAGACAAAGAAACATGGCTCAAATGAAAGAACAGAACAAAACTCCAGAAAAAGAACTAAACAAAATGGAGAAAAGCAATCTACAAGATGCAGAGTTCAAAACATTGGTTATAAGGATTTTCAAGCAACTTAGTGAGATCCTCAATAGCGTAAAAGAGAAACACCCAGTCAGAAACAAAGGATACATTGATTGAAATAAAGACCAATTTACAGGGAATCAGCAGTAGAGTATATGAAGCCAAGATTAGCAATTTGTGACATAAGGAAGCAATAAACAACCAATGTGGACAGCAAGACAAAAGAATCCCCCTCCCTCACCCCCATGAGCATAATGTAAGAAACCTCTGGGGCAACTTAAGGGTACCAATATTTGCATCGTGGGTGTGCCAAAAGACATAGCAAAAAATTGGAAATCTATTTGAAAAAATGACAGAAAAGTTCCATAACTTGATGAAGGAATGAGACATACAAATCAAGGAAGCACAGACTCTAAACAAGGTGAAACCAAAGAGGCCCACACCAAGACATATAATTAAAATGCCAAAGGTTAAAGATAAGAGAGAATCTTATAAGCAGCAAGAGAAAAGCAATTATTTACCTACATGGGAGCTTCCATAAGACTGTCAGCTGATTTCTCAAAAGAAACTTTGCAGGCTAAAAAGGATTGGCAAAAAATATTCAAAGTGATGAAAAGGAAGGCCCTACAACCAAGATTACCCAGCAAAGCTATCATTTGTAATCAAAAGACAAGATAAAGTGCTTCCCAGACAATAAAAAGATAAGGGAGTTCATCACCAAACCAGTATTGTATAAAATGTTAAAGAGTCTTCTTTAAGAATATTAAAAATATGAATAATAAAATGGCAATAAATACACCTATCAACAATTGATGCTAGAAAATCAACTAAGCAAACAAATAGAACTGGAACAGTATCATAGATATGGAGATCATTTAAAGGTCATCAGTTAGAAGGGGGAAGGGGAGGACTGAGAGCAAAGGTACAGGGATTAAGAAAACAAGTTGAGGCTTCTGGTCAAGAAGGAGATGTCAGTAAACATGCCTTGACTCCATGCACAATTATAGAAAAACATAGCCACAATACCAAAAAACATCACCCAGAATAGTCAGAAAATCGAGCTGTGTGGAAGTCCAATAACCAAGGATTTAAAGAAGCCAAATTATCCAAGACAAGTAGAAGGGATGGAGATAGGAATTAATGGTCCCATATCCATGTGTGGTAAATTAAAAATGGGAGGAATATATCAGGAATGAGGGATCCCAGCCCCAGTCCAGACCACCCAGCCCAGGTCCCCAGTGTCAGGAAGTTAAGTCCTCATAATTTCTGGCTATACAAACAAGTGGGTGTTGGGGTGGCAGAAGAAACTGCATCCTCTTAAAAAGCCTGCAATGGATTTAGGACTGATGCAAATCCACCTCTTCTGGGATTAAGCAGAGAGAGAGAATGGTGGAAAAGGCACAGGGATTAAGAAGTACAAACTGGTAGATATAGAATATACAGGGGGATGTTACGAACAGTATAGAAAATGGTGAAGCCAAGGAACTTATATGTATGACCCATGGACATGAACTAAGGGGGAGGGGTGTTGCTGGAAGGTATGGGGGAACCGGGTAGAGGGGAGCAAAGGGGGGAAATTGGGACAACTGTAAAAGCATAATTAATAAAATATATTAAAAAAGAAATGTTGCTATTTCTAGTAAAAAAAAAAAAAAAAAAAAAAAAAAAAAAAAAAAAAAAAAAAAAAAAAAAAAAAAAAAAAAAAAAAAAAAAAACAAATAAACAAAGATTGGGGGAAAAAATCAAACCATTGGGGGGTAGCCCAGAGAAAGAACTTTTAAATGTATACTCTTCAGGATTGATTGATTTTTTTTTTTAACAGTAAGCATGTATTAATTTACAGTATATACAAAAATATAAAATAGAAAAACTCTTCTTAAACCAAAACATGCCAAAAAACCCCCCAGTTTAATTAGAAAAAGATGAACATGTGGAAAGCCTATGAAGAAGACTGAAGGAATTTCAGGTCAAAAGAGTTATTTGTTTACTAGGCCAAATTTCACTCAAATTTTACTTTATTATTTTTTCTTTTTTTTAAGAGTTTTGTTTGTTATTTTCAGAGACAGGGGAAGGGAAGAGAGGCAGAGAAGGAGAGAGACATCAATGTATGGTTACCTTTCACCTGCCTTCAGCTTTGGACCTGGATGGAGACCTGGCTTGCAACCTGGTTATATGCCCTGGCTGGGAATCGAACCAGCGACCTTTGTGTTCACAGACTTTCCACTGCTTTACCAGCCAGGGCTCAAATTTTACTTTTCTACTCCTTGGTATAAAATGTGTTAGGAATTTAAGGGCTTTTTTTTTTTTTAAAGCAAACATATGGGAAGATGAGACTTGAGAGAGACTTACTGAGTGTAACTAGGAAAGAGGTGAGGAAGGAAAATAAGGATTACAACCCTTTTCTTTTGCAATCCGTATTTATTTATTTAATTTCTCATTCAAGGATATATTTATTGATTTTGGAGAGAGAGGGGTGGGCGGAAAAGACAGAAACATACATGTGTGAGAAAAAAAGCAATCAGCTGCCTCCCTTAAGTGCCCCAACCATGGGAATCAAACCTGCAACCTAAGTGAGGTACCCTGACCAGGAATCCAATCCACAACCTTTCAGTGTATGGGACGTCGTTCTAAGCACTGGGGCCACCTGGCTGGGGCCTGCATTGAGTATTTATATGCAGAAGAGGGAGATTAGCCCAGGGTAACAGAAAACTGAAGAAAAATGTCATGGGCACAAATTCCTAGAAAATGAGCAGAACGTGGATAGTGTAGATTTTTTTTTGGTTCATTCCTAATATGACCACCAGGTGGCTGCTTGGAGTGAGTGCCTCGGGATTAAGAAAGTTTGTGCCTCGAAGAAGCAAAGAGCAACCTGCCAGAGCCTCTCAAGAGATTTTAACATCCAAGGCTCATGACTCTGAAACAAAGTTATATAGGATAAATAACAGTATAAAAAGAAATACAGGTTTTTCGAATAGTAAGAGTTATCAAATTTAACAAATCTTTGTGCTAAGGTCTATCAAACTTGCTTTAATATATAAAAACACATTTTTAACAAAGTATTTAAATTTTATAATTTTGGCTCTGTACTTGATAAAATATATATTCCTGAGTTTCTTAATCAATTTATCTGAGATTCAGGGGATTACACAGGGCCAAATATAAAGAAGGAACTAAATGAATGTTGTTGAGTGAAAAAAATGTACAAATAAGTATTCAGGAAGTTAGACCATATTACAATCTAATTCTAAAATAAAGTACGATTCTTAGTTCAAGTTTAGGGTAAAATGAGGACAGTATTTAAATTTTTTCTTAGTTTATGCTTATCCAATCCTTAGAACAGTTTGATAGAATTGACTTCAGGACAACCCCCACCCCCCTCAAAAAAAGAATTCTCTTCTCTCAGGGCAAAGACATAAAACAACTTTATAAACCAGCATTATCCAATAGAAATACAATTAAAGTCATGTATATAATTTTAAATTTTCTTGTTAATTTTTAAAAAGCAAAAATAGATTAACTGAGAACAATTTTAATTTAGTTCAATATATCTAAATTACCCTTTTAACATGTAATCAATATAAACAGTAATGAATGAGATATTTTACATTCTTTTTTCTAGTTAGTCTTCAAAATTAGTATGATTTTTACATTTATAGCACACCTCATTGTGGATGCCAAATATTTCATGGAAATATTTATCTGTATTTAGATATCATAAAATACAGAAAAAGTAGTTTAACATGCCTGGTTTTTTTTTTTTCCCAAATTTAAAATTCGATTCCTAGACATATAAGCCAAATGCTCTCAATAGCCACATTGTCAGTGGTTACTATATTGATAGCACAGGTATAACAATAAAAAATACTTTTAACTTCCACCTATCGCCAGGCATGTATGAACTCTTGAGTTGTGTTTTCTCTAAAAGAGATAAATTTACAGCAACTCACACATACTCTTAAGTCCATCCTGCGACTTATGTACATTTTAAAGACAAAACTCCTAGTCTTTGGCATATGGTTTGTGAAGTGAAGGTAACTGGGTTATGTAGAGATTATGGGAACAAAGGAACTGTAGCGAGCACTAATCCACTGAGCCAACCAAAAAGAAAACACTACTAAATATTTGGAATGGGACATAACATCCTAATATAACAATCCAGAGTAAGATATTTTTCTAATAGTTAAAAAATAATTTTTTAAAAGACTGTACTTATTTTTAGAGAGAGGGGAAGGGAGGGATAAAGTGAGGGAGAAACATCAATGTGAGAGAGAAACACTGATCTGCTGCCTCTGGCACGCCCCCAACCAGGACATGGCCTGCAACCCAGGCATGTGCCCTGACCAGGAATCAAACCAGCAACCTTTTTGATTTGTGGAATGATGCCCAACCCACTGAGCCACACTAGTTAGCACAAAACTATTTCCAAATTTTAGCTTCTATAAACTGAATTTCAGTCATAAGATTTGTAAAAATTGTGAAACCACAAAGCAGTCTGATCTTTGTTTCAGAAGTTTCTTAGTTTATATAAATATATGAATATATAAAACAGTAAAAATTATAACAGAATAATTAACAGACATAGAATTCAATGTATTATTCGCTCAGTAAGAAATTTCTACTTCAGAGCCCTGGCTGGTGGTTCAGTGGAGAAGGCGCTAGCCTTCAAACCCAAAGGTCGCTGGTTCAACTCCCCAGCCAGGGCACATGACCAGGTTGCAAGCCAGGTTTCCAGCCAGGTCCAGGGCTGGAGGCAGGTGAAAGGCAACCATACATTGATGTCTCTCTCCCTCTCTGCCTCTCTCCCTTCCCCTCTCTCTGAAAACAATAAATAAAATCTTAAAAAGAAAATTCTACTTCATAGCTATTTCACAGAATAAAACATAGGAGTTAAACAGTGTATGCGTCCTTACTATTGCAGTTTTACCTCATGTAAAGCTTTTGCTTCCTGTAAGTTTTGTATGCTGACTTTGAAACCGTAAGTATTGTTTAAAGATGGTCCGTCGATCTGAGAAGTTTCTTTCTTTGGGGTATTTACTGCTGCAAATTGATTCTATTAAAAAAAACAACAACAACAACACACAGCCAGAAAAAATATAAGTGAGCAAAAATTTCTTTTGATTACTTATTCCAACTTAAATAATATGCTTTTTGTGTTTAGTAATACACGATAAACTAATAGTATTTCTTTAAGGCCAAAAAGAAACCATGTAAGTATTTTAACATTCTTTACACGCTAGTAATTCAAGATACCAGAACTAGATATACGTAGAAATAGCTGACAGAACCTGTAAGCAAACCATATGCTGATGTTTGAATTTACAATCCTCAAATACTGAAAATAATAGTCTTATATAGACTTGACATTTATACCACATGGACATTTGTCTTGTCCTTTACTGAAATTAGGACAAGCAAGCAAGATATTTGCAATGAGTTTGGCTAAAGTTTTAAAAAGGTTTGAAAATTTCTATTTCTTCCAGATACATGTATCTGAAAGATGAGTTATAACATAAATAATCTTCAAGGGTTTGGAAAGAAATGACTCTTTCTATTTTTTAAAAAGTATTTTTTCTGACTTCCAAATCCATCACCCATTTATGTTCACAACACAGTGGTATTTATTTTTAATATAAATAGCTTGTAATTCAACAATACTTTTTTAAAATTTAATTTTATTGTTGTATTACATCCATCCTCTATTTACTCCCCTATGTCCCCTTCCCCACCCACCCACTCCCCAACAAAGTCAATCCCACTTGTCCATGTCCATGGTTCTTCTATACTAAGTTCTTGTCTCAACTGCTCAACAATACTTCTTTAAAAAGAAAAGTTTTAAAAAAGCATTTATAATATCAAAATAGAAATACCAATACATTTTACATAGTTCATGATACTTATGAGGAGTGGATAATATGGAAGTGACATATATTTCCAAGGATACACATCTAATGTATACTTTTTTCACATAACCATATATTTAAATTTTTACCAATTTTTAGTAATTGAATAAAGATATTAATGATTTTTCAGAGTTTCAATAGTAATGTTGTTTTCCTTTGTTATTTAGTAACATAAACTGAAAAAAAATCAATAATGTTATTTGAGAAAAAAGTAATAAACCAAGAAAAAGGATATATTTTTGGTGGGATCAAAAATCACTTACTTGAGCTCTGCTGTCATTGGATTGTTCTGATTTTGCCAGTAATCAGTTAATGTATTTGTATCCTCATAATCCACATTTTGGCTATCATATTCACTTTCTCTGTAACATTTGTATTTACATATAAGAATCTTTTAGATCCCAACAACAACAACAAAAAAAAAACTAAAAAAAAAAAATTAGGCAATTTCTTGTTGTCTCAAAGACATGTAAATAAAATGATGCAAAAATATATTAAGTTTTTAAAAACTGAGACACAAAGTTATAAATTATCTAACTGAAATCTATGAATCAGAATGGATCTTCCACTGATCTTTAAATACGTTTAGCATAGTTACCTTTGCTTGTGTTAAGAATACTCTTCTACACGCATCAGTTTTACTTCCTTTCTTATGACTCAATTTCTGGGTTTTAGGTTCTGTAGAAAGAAGTTTTACATATATATGTATCAAATTACATGCTTCCACTTTAAAAAATATTTTGTTGTTGTAAACTAGTATTATCCTATAAATTTCCCCCAAAGACTTAATAAGTGAAACCAATTTAATCTTCTGATCCCCCCCAAAATAATTTATAATTTTTATATTTTTAGATAAGAACATTTCATTTTAATTACTGTTTTATTCCTGAGTCATCACTTTGGGGAATAATTTAATTCATTTATTCATTTATGTATCAAGTATTTATGATGAGGAAAAGACAGTCTGTATCATCATGGGGCCTAGAGAGAATCAGATATTCACTAAATACATCCAGAAAGATAAAAATTATAACCGGGGTGAACACAACAAAAGGGAACATCATTGGAAATTTTTATATATGCAGGAAGGCTTTTTGAGTGGAAATATAAACATGAACAGTATTAGGTAGGCACAGCGTAGAGACTTTCCCTGATTCCCAAACAAAAGACCTAGAAAATGCTAAGGGCAGATAACAAGGCTAGGGTAAAAGACCAGGTGAGACATGATGACAGCTTGACCTAGGTAGAGAGATTTGTGTAATTTAGGAAACTAAGAGGTTACAGGACTTGGTAATGGGCTAGAAACCATAGGATAGACAGTGAGGGAATCGGGTAGGTGTTAGAAATAAATCTCACGTTTCTGACTTGTGTAACTCAGTGACAGAGGGATGGTGGTACCATTCACTGAAATAAGGGAAACTGGAAGGACCAGATGGATTTCCCTGCGTGGGCATGTGTGTTGTTTGGTAGTAAATATATACGTACAGTGAGATCATGAACTGACTTTCTTCAAGTCTGTGGTGCCTTCGAGCATTCAAGTAAAAATGCCAAATAGGCAGCGGGATATAGTGTTTTGAAACTTAAAAGAGAGTTCTGAATGAAAATTTAAATAAGTTATTTGTGGTAATCTAGTGGGCAGGAGGAATTAAGAGTATTTAGGGAGAGAACATAGAGAAAAGAGCTTTAGGCTAAGCCTTAACGCACCCCAGCATTTAGATAATAACTGAGAATGTGAGATAATCTTCTCAGGAAAACAAGTAGGAAGAGAGGAGTAGGAGAAAAGCCAAGGGGAGAAAAAGCTCCAAGAAGGAAGGTGTGCTCAATAGGACAATGGCTACTTAGAGGGCACGGGGTAGGAAGGCTGAAAAACATCCACAGGCTTCAGCTACAGGAAGGTTACTGAGAAGCTGTAAGAGCCACACTGGTGAAGTAGTAATAGGGGCAGAATAGTAATAGGGGAGGTTGAGAAATGGGTATGAGGTAGAGAAATGGAATTGTCAAATGAAAGAAATCTAAAACATTTCACTTTCAAGGAGAGGAGAAAGAGTAGATGCTAGGAGGTCTGGCCTTGTTTCTATTTTAGAAGGTGGGAGAGACTTGGGTGAATATTAATGGGAAGATGAAGTGGGAAAAGTGGGCAGCGGGAAAAATCAAGTTGAGAAGGTAAGTCTTAGAGGGTTCCTGTGGTCCACCCATAAGGGAGGATATAGGATGAAAGTACATGTTAAATAGATTCCACATGTGCTTCCAAAGCAGTTTCCATGTGATGTCTTTCAGACATGATAAAATAACTCTCATTAGCTGAGCTAAAACTTCATTTAAAAAGTCCTTATTTTCATTAATATAGTGTAGTATTATTTTGACTTCTAATCTTTGAAGAACAGTTACGAAGTCTTTCTTTTATTTATAAGCTTACCTTTTGATAAAGGGCTAAGGCCAGTTGCTTCAGGGAGTCTTTCCAGAAGTTTTCTCTGTATGATGGGTGTGCTGTGAAGGCAAAGTGACTCACGTATCCCCGTTTTGGCCCTGACATGAATGGGAGATATCACGAGGGGCTCCCGAGGTTCACTGCAGGGGGTTTTCTGTATCCCATTTCCTACTGGCTTTAAGATGTTCTCAACAGTCAGGGAGCACAGTTCCTCTACTGGTGATAAGGGTCTGTTATCTCCATTCAATGTTTTGGGATCTGGGGATGCAGCTTGTTGCCAAGGTGGAATTATTGGAGAATCAGGGGAGCTGTAACTAGCATAACAGTCATCATCATCTTCATCTTTCTCAGGACCATTTGCAGAAACAACTGGTGGCGGCATCGGACTGTCACTTGCAGTTTGACTGCATCCTGTGGTTGGAACTTGTAAAGCGATCTGAGATTTATCAACATCTTTCTTGATATGTGCGATAGTAGGGTGTACATGGGGAGTTGTATCCATTTTTGGAGGCACTGCAGGTTTTTCGTCTGGGTTAACTGAAGAGCTGAAGTTCTCAGCAGATTTTACAACTCCAGCTGGCTCAGTTTTAGACAGTTTCTTGGAACGTTCATATTCTTCTTTGGCTTGAAGCCATACTTGAACCAGTTGTCGACTTGGGGCACATTTACAAGGCATAATCACAATTTTTTTATCTTCCACCATTTTATGGCTATTATTTGACCCTTTATTGACAAATGCTTGGCCACTGCGAAGGGGAGACCCTGGTCTTGGGTTCTGAGTCATTGCCGAGAATGCTGTTTTCCACAGGCGAAGTCCTTCCAAGGAAAAGTCTCCCTCAAACTCAGCTAGATCATTTGGAAGCCGGGTTTCCACCATGAGAAGCCGCCCGCCAATCTCCCTGTAAACAATATATTTGATAACTGTTCTGTATCAAAGAGCAATTAAGAAAATATTTAGTTTCCTATCCTAGAGATTTTTAAAATCCCTTCTGGAGTCTTAAAAATGCCCAATTCTTTTTTCCCTTTCCACACCTCCCTACATACACATTTTATGCAGGTATTCTCTATCTTTAGTCTCGATATGCTTTTCCTTACAGGTATATGACTACTAAACAAAATTCCTTGGGAAGATCGTTATTAATACCAAGAAAATAAGGCATTATTTTTGGTTTAAGTGTCTATGAAGGCTTCTCTTTCTCGAGATGACACAAACTCATCAGATGCCTTTCCTCTTACTCTTTAAATGTCTTTCCATTGTCATCGCATATAAATGAAAACTATGGAAGAGTCATCAGATACTATACTCCTAGATTTTCTACACTCTCTAGTATCTACAGTTTAGCAAAGTCAGTTGGTTCAAACAAATCTTTGTGCCTGCCCACCTGCCAATTCACTCAAACTTAGAAAAAAATCACTTACAACTGAGGTTAAGTTACCATAATTCTTTCTCCTCTTTGCATAGCAAGATTTAACACTAACACACAAAAAAGTAGGAGTTGGCAGAGCCCACAGGATGCATAGCTTAAAGGCTACTAATGTATATGAATGTGGGGAATCACTAACTACAAAGTAGCTCAGTTTTAGTTTCCAATAGTTATAAATTCGCTCCCTTTCTCTAACAAGTCTATTGGTACTATTCCTGACTTTTGCAGAAGCATAAAAGAAGTCTTTGTTTTCTTCCTAAGTGGGATGTCTTTCACTGATATGAAGATACTTAAAAAATTTTTTTTTCAATTACTTCGCTTCGGGCATAGTTTTCCAAATGTCCTGTTCATTCTTTAGGCAAAACTCAATGAATCAGGTTCATTTTTTTCTGACTGGCATTGAAGGAGGAGCATCAGGGTTATTCCAGTTCCCTTCCCCCTTAATATGGAAAGATTCTGGCCCTTACCAGTAACTCTAGGTGCAACCATTCAGCTAGTCTTGTGAATTTTCTTAATAACTCCACAATTATGAATAGTTTTCACAATGATATACCAGGACCTAGTGCCTTTCCTGTGCCCACCTCCCAGCTAAATGAAAAATTAAAAGCAGAATTATACCAGGACCTAGCACCTTCCCTGTACCTACCTCTCAGCTAAATGAAAAATGAAAAGCAGAATTATTGCTGTTGGAGGAACTGAAAACATATATACCATGCAACCATACCTAACTTAATATTTTGGTACAGAAATTCTAATGACACCAAAAATAAAAAATGATGTGTGGTAAATTCAGCTTTCTTGAATATTGTCTGTAATGTGATAATTGCTACAACTTTATGTCAAAACATATATCGAGAGCCTTAAATTTTGCAGTAATCCTACTTTTAGGGTCATAAGAAAAAACTCCAAAATACAAGAAATGCTTTATGAAGAAGATATTAATCACATAATTATCTATACTGGCAAAACAGAGAACATTTCTATAAACTAATATACACGAGAATAGCAAACAGACATTAAAATGATATTTAAAGAAATGCATAAGTTCAGAAAATGTTTATAATGTTAAGTAAATGAATCTGGTTACAATACTGTGCCTACAGAAAGATCACATTTCATAAAACAAAAACTGAATACACATTTTTAAAAATCTAATAAAACTATTAAAATATTGTTAGTAATGATCATAGGTAGGAAAACGGTGTGACTTGTCTTCTTCTATACTTTCTAAATTTTCTATAATGAATACACAGATTTAAATGAAAAAAAAACTGCTTTACATAAATAATGACTATCATTCTTATATTTCAGCTGCAGAATACATGTCAAAGTTAGACAACAACTATACAGAGTTAACGACTAGGACACGATAAATTAAGAATTAAAAAGATGTGTCAGGCTGAGGTAGAAATACATACTTTTAAGTCAAAGCCCCCCAAATGATAGAAACAAACATCTATGGAACAGATATTTTAATATTCTGGAAGTGAAATAAAGAGAGGCCCATTAATGTTAAAAGACCACTTGGGCGTATTAAGCAAAACAAACCAAAACACAGTGTGTGTGCATGGGGTGGGATGGGGGTGGGGGTGTTTCTGTCCTTCACTTCAAGTCCTTAGAGGAGGGAATTTTTTATCCTTTATTATTTATGATCACTTTTTCAAATCCTGACCTGAGGATATATTTATTGATATTAAAGAGAGAGGAAGTGTGTGTGTTTGGAACAACGATGTAAAAGAATCATTCGTTTGCCTCCCTTATATGCCCTGACCAGAACTGAACCTGCAACCTTTTGAACCACCAGGCCAGGGCTGTGATCACTTTTTCTTATCCCCTTCTTAAAGGACTACTGAAGGAATTACTGCTAATCTGCTTAGTAAATGCTGGCATTCACTGTGTCTTTTCCCCTCAGGTCAGGAGAACATGGCGTTGCTAAAGGTCAGTGCATACATGCAACGTGGTCTTTTGCCTTAGTTTGCTCTTTACATCTCTTTCCACCACTTACACTAAGCAGGCTCTGCCTCAGTGGTTCCAACCAACCTCCTCTGGGGTGGCTGAGAGGAGTTGTCTCTCTCTGAAACCGGTTAGGTAAATGGGATCAGAGACACAGGGGAGGGACAGAACACCATCACTTAAACCTGAATGAAGTCATGTTCTCCAATTTAGCACCTAACAGACATACTCTATCTTAGAGACACAGGTAGTACAGGATAATACCTTCGTAACTATTAGTTTATGAAGAAACCAGTATTATAATTCCTGCCCATTTTGCTATTAGCCGTGTGTTTATCTGTTTATTATTTCCCTGAAGATTCTTCAAAGAAAGAAGAGATAATGGGAGGTTAATTTCATCTTGCACCCTTAATAAACTGTACAAACTAACAACAATAACAGTATGATTGAAGATATTGGCAACAAGAAAGTGGATATGTATATAACAGAAACAAAACTTTCATTTAGAGATATATGAGTACTTAAATATATCTATGCTCATTTTCAAACACATAAAGTTCTTTCTAAAAATTATGTTTACCATTTTAGAAATACCATTTTAAAAGTGATAGTTATAATACTTTTCAAGTATTATGACATCTTTTTTTTCTAAAGATTTTGCTTATTATTTCCAGACAGAGAGAAAGGGAGAGTGGCAGAGGGGAAGAGAAACATCAATGTGTGGTTGCCTTTCACCTGCCTCCAGCTGCGGACCTGGCTTGCAACCTGGTTAGGTGCCCTGGTTGGGAATCGAACCAGTGACCCCTGGGTTTGCAGGCTGGCGCCTTATCCACTTATCCACCAGCCAGGGTATGGCATCTTCTTAATGGGGCATCATGTCGCAGAGAACCTGTGCATCTCTAATCCTTAACAGAGACACAGTGTTGAATACCATAGATCCAAAGCCAACACTCATCAATTTAAAGAACATTTTCTAGGTACTAGATTTCAGCTGTTTTGTGAATTTTCTTAATAAGTCCATGATTATGAATAGTTTTCACAATGGTGTACTACTTACAAATACAGTACCAGTCAAAAAACTAGCAGTCAGGTACCAAATGTTATATACATTATAATTATTCAGAGACCCAAGGGGAAAATATAATTGATTACCTGGGCTTTTCTGGTACATCAGAAGGATTACTGCAAAATGGTTCCTGGTAAATAGTTTCTGAAAGGTCATGATCCAACAAGGTTGCCATGATTTCTTCCCTACTTGGTGGGGACATAAGTGGTTTCAGAATGTGAGCAGTTCGAGAGGCGAAACTGCCATTTTTGGATTGTGAGGGAGAGCTGGTAGACCTTGGTGAACTGTCAGGAGTTGATGTCAATATATCATTATTTCTTGAAACATATAATTCTAAATCCTCAGAGGCTGCATCCACAAGTTCCCCATCAGGGGAGGATAGTATTGTAGTGAAAGAGGTGTTGACTGAGTCAAGAGGTTGTCCCATTTCTTTTCTGGTATGACCTTGAACCCAGTCTGAACTGCCAGGCTGTGAGAGGCTAAAGAACACTTCTTTGCTTACTGAACTCCTATTCGACCTGGATTTTTCATTTAGACAGTTCTCTGCCTGTTGGACACAGAAAGAATCCATTATTGAGTTAGCCCGAGTTGTTAGAGAATGAAAGCTGTTTTTCCACTGGCTATGGCGATGATTCTCACTGCTCTCTGTGGGTGATTTCTCAAACAGTTCAGGACTCAGGGCGCCAGATCTAATCCATGAGGCTGAGTCCGAGGCATGATGTTTGTCTTCGTCACACTTCTGGTTATCATGACTTAAAAACTCTGTTTTTTCTATAGTTTGTCCTGGGAAAAGATCCTGAACTGCATCACTTAGGAACTTCTGAGGCAAATTCTGATCAGCGGGGACAAACTGACTCCCAGAATAAAAGCTACAAAATCCAGTTTGACCAATTGCATTAATATCAAAATTATAGTTATGTTCAGGAGACAAGCTATCTTCAAGTGAATAACAACTTTCAAAACCTGGATCTGAAAAAAAGATGGGACTATCATCTGACAGGGAGTTATCCAACTGGCCAGAGTTTTGTAAATTTAAGGATTCTACTTTAAGGAGTTTGGGGCTTTCTTTAGGTTTCGTGCTTCTGGGAGTTCGAGGTTTTCTCGGAGAGGTTACTGATCGTGTTCGCTTAACAGTTTTGTTATGCTCAAGGGGAACAGAAACATTTTTGTTTGGTGGATGTTTATTAGAAAATGGTTCTTGCAAAATATTTGCGTTTTGTGCTTTCTGTTGTCTTTTCTGTAACAATTCTTTTAGAACTGCCAGTCCAGACTGTCCTTCACCAAATGCTGAAGGTGTTGACACATTTTGAGTTTTACACTGAGAAAGTGCTTTGGTTTGTGAAATTGCTTCTGACAATGACCTCTGTTTTACCCTTTCAGGTTTAAAATTTGACATACCTAAAATAAAGCCTCTTTGTTTCTGTTCCCATGCTATTTGTTTGATTGGGCTTCTCAGGGAAGTCACAAAGCAATTATTAGGCATCTGGCTTTCCTCAGGTACTGCGTTTCCTGGAGAGCAAGTTTCACCGTGCTTTGACTGTTCTGCCATGCACACAAGCTGCTGCTGCTGACTGTCTCTGCAATGCAAAAAATTAGGGGCACACACCTGGTCTGGCTTTGATTCTAGGGAATTACGATAGTCATTTAACTTTCCGATAGATGACAGATAGTTCTTTTGCGTATTTGCATTCTCTTCTGTCTTTGGAGACGTTATACCCGAAGATATCTGCGTATTCTGTGCAACCTGAGACAAATGGTTGGAAAGGTCAAATATATTTTTTTGAATCAAGGTTGATTCCTTTACAGTAAACATAGCACTTTGATTATGAGACCTCTGAACATTAATTTTTGAGATTCCAGGCCCCAAAGAATTACAAACAACTGAAGGATGCAAATCATCTCGAGAACTGGGAAATGGTGGCATATCTACAGGTTTCTTGCTTTCTAAGAAAGAAGAAAAGCAGCCAGATAAATTCTGTTGTGCATGAATTCCAGTGGCTTGGGGAGCAGAAAGGGAATGATCCATAGCAGAGCCCATTACTGACACATCTTTCTGTTTAAAAAGTAGTTGAGAATCTCCAGAACTATGTGAGGTGTCAGGTACATTCTGATGTTTCAGCACAAACTTCACTTCAGCACTAGACTGAGGTTTTAGTTTTTCATCTTTAAGTGTTACGTGCTTTCTCGATGTACTTTTCTCACTTGTTTTTTGTTTCTGTTTTGTTCTCACTTTCTTTTTCCCATCATCGATTGCTTTATTAGTCTGATTTCGTTTGTTCCTTTTCTTAGGAACTACAGAGGGATTAACCAACTTTGTTTTTGATTTCTTCAACTGTGTTCTTACTCGACTACTTCTTTCTCTGCGGGAATTAACAGTCTTGCTGTTATATGCATTAGGACCCTTAAAAAGCATTGCTTCTTTATCTGCAGTAGCCATAATTTCTTCAGCTCTTGGATCTGTGGGAGACCAGCAGCGAGGGGGAGAAGAATTTATGGGACTTGTGCTTCTCTCAGAAAGAAAACCTAGTTTAGACATAACATCACTATAATTCAAGTCACAGTCTTCGGTTTCAGCATTATAAGATGGTGAGGGAGGAGAAAGAATAGCATGTGAACGTTTTTTCCGGAAAGATAAAGTTCTTTTAATGTTTTCACTATTTGTCCTTTGTTGCTTACCAGTTTTTTTCTTAGCTGATTTGTGTTTTGTTTTCCTTCGGTGGCTTTTCTTTGGTGTTAGTGGATAAATGGGATATTTGGTTGCTGGGGAGTCAGGAACTTTTGGCCAAAAGTCCTTCAAAGGTGCAAGTTTTTTATATAGTTCCATTTTTTCCTCTGTTAATATTACTTGTTTTTCTTTAGAGTCTATTTTTCCTAGCTTCACAAGCATATTTTTCCTCCCTCTAAATCTATTAATAATTATATACTTTATGATGACAGGGGGCAGCTTTTTAGACATTTTTCTTCGTTTTCGAGATTTGAGAGTTCCAGCTAAACTTTCACCAATTTCCATGGGATGAGGTAGGCTACTTTTTGAGTTGTGTGTTACAAAACTTGACTCACTGTCTTCAGTCTCATAATTTACCTTGCGTTTGGCTCTAAGTGTGTATTTATTTCCATACAATCCAAAGGACTGCTCAGTTTCTAAGGTCCCATCTCCAAAGTGACAGTCCATAAAACTGTCTGTAGGTGTTTTATTTTCAAAAGCTCCACGGGTGACCTTAGTTAAATCACTGGCAAATACATTATTCTTCTCAGAACTACCATTACAAGGATTATTTTGTATACAATTAACTTTTGTGCATCCAGTCTCACTAGTTTTGGTAGAAGTCTCTTGGTGATCTACAAGTTTCTTTTTGTTTGTTTTTAGCCGGGACTGTTTATTACTAGGTTGTAGTTTATATGTGACAGGAGAGAGTTTCTGTGGTCTACTGAGACAATTAGAAAGAACAACACTAGGAAAAAACATATAATGTGCTGCTTGCTGGCTGAGGTTTGGCTTTTCTGTTTTATGTTCTTGAAATTCTTCGTATCTAATTTTAAGTTTATTTAGTCCACTTTCATCAGCAATGCTATCAAGAGTTCTATTCTCCCCTGAGCATGATAGCAATTCACAATTTTCAGTTAATGATGAAGGGAATAAACTGTTCAGAGCTGTGCTAGTTCCTTTTTCATTTCCTTCAGATAACTTATTTTTCGAATCACTTAAGTCACAAAAGTTGAAAGAATTTTTTCCCAATGTACTTTCGCTAGTGTGATGGTTCATATGTATAAAAGTAGCATCCTTATCAATTTTTCTAATGTTTGTATACTTTCTACTTGGTACTTGTCTTGTAACAGATGGAATATCTTCTTCATAATCAAAAATACTACTTTCACAGGAAGATACTGGGAGGATATCTTTCTTACTACTTTCTTTATGAGAGTTTTCTGAATGGACAGTACTGCTTAAAGATCCAGGATATTTTATAGAGTAAGTGCTTTCATTTGTAAAAGAAGCAAGTGAATGATCTACACCTTTTTCTGTATTGTTTGGCTGTGAAAGATCTTCAATTAAATCTTCCTTGTTCAAAACATGAGAAGAAAGGGCACTTGTGTGTTTACACTGAAAGGTAATCTTAGCAGAAGATGGGGGCTCTAATGTAGCAGCATCTTTGTGAAAGATGGAAGGTTTTACTGATAGCTTGCTTGTTGCAATCACAGAAGAATGGGGTCTAGAATTTTCATTGTCCAATGGATTGTCTGAAATGAAGGGAAAAAGAATTTATTTCACTTCAACACTTAACGTTTAAAACATTTTCCCATATCATGATACTATCACAATAAAATAAATTGTATGAAATTAAGGTTGTATGTTTAATATGGTTAGCTCAACATAAAAATTCTCATCATTAGGATAATAACTCAAGCTAAGTAATCAAGAGTTAGTTACATTTAAGTATTAAGTCATTATTTTAAATACATATCCCTTTGATCATAATAGATTATATTAATATTCAGTGCCTTTGGAGGAACAAAGGAAAAATACTGCCAACTTGAAAAATTTTCATAATGTATTTTTTTCCATTATCACTTCAAATAAGTTGTCTTACAGTTTTTTACATTACTTAAATAACATGATAAACTGATTAAAGTTTATGAAGCTTCAAATCAGTGATTAACAAATGTTATCTTCTTAAAAATAAGAATAATTTATCTACATTCTCTCAAAAGAAAAAATTCTGAATAAAACATAACAGTATTGTTATAGCTTTACTTAGCCAACTACACAGGAAGTTTAACTATAGTTTTAAAATAAATTTAGTTCCTTAAGTAGGAAACACAGGAGGCTTGTTCACTTACCACTATTTTCATCTGCAGTTCCATCTAACTGAGGTATAGAAAGATTGGCTAGAAGCAAACTATTACTACTCCATTCCATTTCTTCTTCTGAAGATGAATCATCTTCTTCAGTTGAGCTTCTGTGGGTATTTCGGCACAGTGTTCTAGAGAATATTAAGATTTGTTACTGAGTAGGATCATTAGAAAAAAGCATGTCAGATTCAAATGATCTGCCTAATTTGATCTATAGCAGTAAAACAATAAAAAAAGACCTGAGAATTATAACTTAAAAAAAAAAAATCAGACACAAAGGAAGGGTTTCGAAGAGAAAGAAAGAACGGGAGGGTATAAAAAAAAAAAATCAACTTTGCTTTAGTATCATGTTCTACAAAAACTTATTGTAAATAGATTTTATAATCCCTTTCATAAGAACTACAATATATCATTATTCCTGTATTCAAAGCTCTACAATATCTTGGCTTACCATATATAATCATGTTCTTCTTTATACTCTCCTTTCTTTCTATCATTAGACATACATGTATAGCGGCTTGGTGAGAGAGAACCTGGTAACTTCTAAAAGGATGGTACCTAACATATTTTAAGAAATGTCCATAGAATACATGATCACTACATTATGAATTGGAAAAGACAAAAAGATGAGCTAAGGAATATTAAGGTTAGGGATGAATGATGAAAAGATAACGTGGATCAAAGAAGGGCTAAGAAGTAGTAAAGGGGTTGTTGACTCAATCCAGAAGTAGCTATAAAGTAGCATTATTGAGGAATTCAGGATTGGTAAAATCAGATGCACTCTCTTTAAGTTTTATCTCAAATAGATTTAATTTTTTTCACTATATCCTAGCTAGATACTTTCCCTTCTATCTGGATGGGCAGTCTTTGTACACATACCTAATTTGTTCTTTCAATTGTCTCAAAAATTTAAAAATATCCCTTTATTATTCATGGAACAGTGTCTCCATTAAGACCTTCCCAATCAGTTTGTCCTAAAGTCACCCTTTTAAGAGGTCATCTGGTCCAACTTTCTATCCTATGCAAAAACTTTATTCTCAGCATAATGAGCTTGCTGTCTCACAGGATAATCTTTTCCATTGTTAGTATTTTTCTTCTTATATAACATACAAATCTTTATTTGCAACTTCCATACAGTCTTTCTGTTTTTGTCCTCTATAGCCAAATGCAGCAGGTCTATGCCATTTTCCACATGATAGCCTTTAAAATATTTGAAAGCATTTATCATTTGTCCTATAATTCATCTCTAATTAGACCAAACATCTATTTTTTTCTACTGTCCTTTAAAAGTGAAAGTATTCACAGATCATTCCAGTTATCTTCCTCTTCTTTCTCTTTACTTTACCAGTATTCTTAAAATACGGTACATACTCAAGGCAGAATATAACATCCAGTGGTATACATGTAGAAATAATTGATTACTTTTCTAGATACTATACTTCCACTATTCAATCTCTCTCTAATATATATTTATTAAACATTTAGGTTTGTTTTCCCTAAGGTTAACCTGTGTAAGATTTTCACAGAATTGATCCAAAGAACACACAATCATAAGGATAAACCATGCTTATTATTTTATAAAGGTTGACACTACTGGTAATAAGTAATTAGTGACTTGATAAGAATTTTATACTCTATATTTGAATGTCTATCTACTTAATACAGGTAAAAAAAAGTATAAACTAAACATCTAAGAAACTAGAAAAATGCTAATACATTGAAGGTAAACTCAAAGGGGACAAAACCAACATAAAACAAAGACAGATCAAGAAAGAAAAACAAATGGAAATAAGAAAAAGTGAATGTCCCAAGACCAAATATAAATATCAAATAGTCAAAAAACATTGCTAAAACATGAAGAAATAATTCAATTTACTACAGCAAGAGCTAAAATACATCAAATAAATAATTAAACTTACCATTTTGGTAATAATCATAAAAACACTATAGACTTACTGTGCTCTTAGTAACGTAAAATCCATGGCTTTTCCATATAAATGGTTAAGTCCAGAATGGATTAAAGTTTAACCTGGTTTATATTTGTGAAGCTAAGTGATTGACTCTAAACATATGACTCTATACTTTACTAGGCAACACCTGTTTGGTTTCAAGGTATTTTTGAATCTTTATTCTGCCATGCAATGTATTACCGATCTCCAATATTTATGACACTCTCAATCCAATGTAGCATGATACTTGGCATACAGCAAGTATTTAGGTGGTTTTCAAATGAGTGCACAATCATGTAAATTCTCTGTGAGCCCACCAAATCCGTCACTACTGCCATGTATTCGCCTTATCCACAAGGATGTTATGTAAGACTTTGTTAAATGTCTGCCTGAAATTAAGACTCAATATAATTATTACATTCCCTTAAGTAACCATTACTTAAAAGATAATAAAGCATGACTTAAATTCATGAAAGGTCCTGATAGTCTCTGCTTACCATTCTGAATACCCACAAAATATTTATTTAGTTATCAAAATTATCACCCCATTCTAGGAGAAATGAACTGGAAGCAAGGAGACCAGTTAAAAAGCGTGAATCATAGTATTCCAGATAAATAGTAACAAAGGTCGGAGATGACCTTGGGAAGGAGGCGGTGGCGGAAGGACAGAACAGAAGCCATGGAAACAGAGTTGACTGATATGGTTTAACAAAACACAGACATAATGTAAAGGAGGACAAATCAAACATGAAAGTTATAAACTCACAGAACTTGGTGGGGAAAGTGATGTATTACAGAAATAAGAAACAGAGAAACAAGAACAAAGGCATTTTATAGCATTGTTTATTATCATTTTAGAATGGCCTATATCCCCCAAAAGGTGAATGTAATTGAGGCATTTTCCAACAGGATATTTCATGAAAAGATCTGTATGTTAAAAATATAGACAAAGTTTATAGAATAGTTACAATGATTAGGTAATATCAGCAAAAAGCATTTTATGACACTGTTGGGGGTCAAATCAAACACTGAATCTGTCTGGACTAGGTAAAATTAGGTCTTCAAAGGTCACGGAGCTGAGTCTATGAGGGATTTATCACTGTGACAGCAAAGGGAACTGAGCATAATGTGAAAATACGAAGAGAGTTCTAATTTATGCCCAGATAACAAGAGAAAGGACCAGAAATTTACTTATTTTATTTTTTATATTAGGTAGTGTTGAGAAACTAGAGAACACACACACACACATACACACACACACACACACACACACATATGTGTGTATATATGCATATAGATATCAAATATATGGATTAACCTCTTTCATCTTTCTATAACGGTTTTGAGGTATGAAAATTTCAAACACAGACTTTAGATATTTTAGTTTCCCTAAAGAAGTTAAAAAAATTTTTTTTAAATATTTTATTATTTTTTTAGAGAGAGGGGAAGGGAGAGAGGCAGAAAAGAAGAGAGACATCAATGTATGGTTAACTTTCACCTGCCTCCAGTCATGGACCTGGCTGGAGACCTGGCCTGCAACCTGGTTATGTGCCCTGGCTGGGGAATCAAACCAGAGACCTTTGGGTTCCCAGGTTGGTGCCTTATCCACTATGTCACCAGCCAGGGCTCCCTACAGAAGTTTAAAGGAGAGGCATACCCATTGTTTCAAGCTGAGAGGCCTAATTTTTTCTACACACGGAGTATACAGCTCAGGCAAAGGCTCAAACCAATGAAGTTCACAAGACACTGATTTAGAAAACCACAGTGTCATCTTATTCATTTACCTTAAGAAAGGAACAATATCACTGTCTGCCTCAGACTTATTTTAAATATTTAATTCCTTCAGTCTAATCAGACCTAGAGCCATTCCTTGTCAAGTTGCTCTAACCCATAACAGTTGAACTTTCAGACGGCAACTTCTAGGATAACAAAGCCCCACTTATTTTCTTATTAATACTGCATACATAAGTAGATGGATTCTCAAAGTTAGGTTATGGGGGAGGGAGAATTGGAGGAAAGTGGACAAAAGGTACAAAGTTCCATTATAAGATAAACAAATACTAGAAATGTGATGTGCAACATGATGACAATAGTTACCACTTGCTGTACAATACAGGTATATTAAAGTAACTGAAATAATGAGAAAGTTACCTCTTTTTGGCACAATGTTCTTCAATATTGTTGTCCCATCTCTGAGACATAACCAAACTAAGCTCCATTTCTTCCTTTTCAATCTGCGGTTCATTCTCTTCATCATCACTATTTTGGTGGTTTTTAGTGTTTCCAAAGGAAAGACATGGCAACGGCATCCCGTTTCTTGCCCTCTGATATCCATCATTTTCCAAACCAGCAAGGAGATGTACCAGAGCCTCATCAGGACTGCTGTCCACTATAAGAGAGGTGAAGTACCACCAACAAATAACTTGTACTAAATAATTCAATAATTCAGATCAATTATAAAACAACAACAAGATAAAAGATCCTTGGACCATCTGCATTAGAATGACTCTGTGTCCTTATTAGAAAGGAGATTCCCAGACCCCATCCTGTAATTACTAAATCAGAATTTCTTTTTTTAATATTTTAAAACATTTTTTCAATTACAATTTATATTCAATATTATATTGTATTAATTTTAGATGTACATTAATCCGAATTTCTAAGGTAGGACCCAGGAATTTGCATTTTAACAAGCTCTTACTGCATATATTAAGCTTGAAGAGCACTAAACCAATATGGTCAGAGGGATTCAAAATAAGTATGAAATATATAATAAATATAGAAATTAATGCTAAGGAAGTACCTTAAAAACAATATATGTGAACAACTTATCCCTTAAGCTTTATTTAGCTCGTTGGATAGTCAAATAACACCTGTAGTTTAATAACTCAAGAAAGCTTTAAAAGTGGTTGACATGATTTCCTAAACACCTTGAAGTCCACAATGAGATACCACTGAATCTGTCATATGCACTATGGTTGTTAAAATCAAAGACAGATAACGACAAGTGTTGACAAAGATGTGAACAAATTGGAACCCTCATACATTGCTGGTCAGAATGTGGAATAATGCAGCTAGTTGGGAAAAAATTTTGGCATTTGCTCAAAATGTTAAACATAAAGATACCATGTGACCCAGCAATTCCACTCCTAAGTTATATACCCAAGAGAACTGAAAACATATGTCCACACAAAAACCTATACAAGAATAATCACAGTATTATTGTTCATAATTGGTAAAAAAGTGAGAACAACTCAGTATCCATAAACTCAATAGTGGATAACTGAAATAAGGCATACCCATATGGTGAAATATTCAGCCAAAAAAAAAAAGGAATGAAAAACTGATACTACATGTACTCATCCATGCTACAACATGGAGAACCTTGAAAACATCATACTAAATGAAAGGAACCAAGAAACAAAAGGTTATATGATTACATTTATATGAAATGCCCAAAATAGGGTAATCAAGATAAAATAGATTAGTGGTTGCCAGGTGCTGGGAGAAAGGAGGAATGGGTAGTGACAGTTAGTGGATATGGAATTTTTTTTTAGGGTGATGAAAAATGTCCTGAAATTAGAATCATAGTGGTTGCACAACTCCATCAATATGCTAAAAATCACTGACCTATACATGCTACAAGGTGAATTTTATGGTATGTGAATTATACATCAATAAAAGCTTTTTTTTTTTTTTTTTTTTCCCTGGCTGATGGCACAGTGGATAGGTGTCAGCCTGCAAACCCGAAGGTCGCTGGTTCGATTCCCAGCCAGGGCACATAACCAGGTTGCAAGCCAGGTCTCCAGTCAGGTCCATAGCTGGAGGCGGGTGAAAGGCAACCATACACTGATGTTTCTCTGTCCCTCTCTCTAAAAATAATAAATAAAATCTTTTTTAAAAAAAGCTATTATTTTTTTAAAAATCAGCCCTGACTTTTGTGGCTCTGTGGGTTGGGGTGTGTCCTGCAAACTGAAGGGTTGCCAATTCAATTCCCAGTCAGGGCACATGCCTGGGTTGCAGGCCAAGTTCCTGATACAAACTGATCAATGTTTCTCTTTACACTGAGCTTTCTCTCCCTTTTTTCCTCCCTCCCCTCTCTCTATAAGCAAACAAACAATTAAAATCTTTAAAAAAATGTTCATGAAGATGAAGGTTTTTCCTAATCTAGTACACAATCTTTTACTCTGTAAAATGTGATAATGCATTCCTTATTTTCAGGTTTTCTTTGTTGACATTAAATAAATTGGTTCTATCATGCTACCAGATACAAGGAAAAATGAACATATTTGCTCATATGAGCCATTCTGGCAAAAATCCATTTCTTAAACCTAGGATTGCAGTGTTTTATTTTTCCTGTCTCATACTTGAAAAAAATGTTAGGAAATAAATTACAGATATTAGACTCTCAGATCTTTGACTAACATTGAGAATGCATTCTTGCAAATGTAGGCAAGGTCAAATTATATCTGCTAATGATACATATTTGTATAATGTGATAAAATAAGATATGCCTCTCTCTCCCTCTCTTTTTCAATTCCTTAACCTTCTCTATGTTTCTGTCTTTTTTTTTTTTTTAAGATTTTATTTATTATTTTCAGAGAGAGGGGAAAGGAGAGAGGCAGAGAGGGAGAGAGACATTAATGTATGGTTGCCTTTCACTTGTTTCCAGCTATGGACCTGGCTGGAGACCTGGCTTGCAACCTGGTTATGTGCCTTGGCTGGGAGTCGAACCAGCGACCTTTGGGTTCCGTGCAGGCCAGTGCCTTATCTACTGTGCCACCAGCCAGGGCTGTTTCTGTCTTTTAACTGTTAACTTTTTAGAATGAGAATATAATTTAGGGACCTGAATATATATCTTCTAATAGAGAAATGAAACATTTCAGAGTACAAATGCCAAATTAATTTATAATGTGGTCTTTGGATCATTTCTTTCTGCATATGCCGTTCACTTAAAAAAAAACAAAAAACTTTTGTAGTTTCCTACTCCTGACTAAAATATTCTTAAAATATGACTTATGTATGTATAATAATTTTGGTATTATCCCATGTCAGTCAATTCATGTTCCATTCAAATGAAAATGTAGGTACTAGAGACAGGCACTGTAGAGGGCTATGTTTGATGACATATCTATCTCATTTGATACAATAAAAATGAAAAAATAGAAAGCAAGCAAGGAAATAAACATAAAATCACTCTAACAAGCAAAACAAGAGGTGTGAAGTTCAATGACATCTCATTTTTTGTAATAAAATTTTAAAATAAGTTTCTAAATAAGATGTCAGTCATTTAAACTAAATGATTTAAATGAAATCCAGCACATGGCATTTAAAGAGATGCAAAGATAGTCAGAAATAACTGTCATTATGTTCTTCACTAGCCAAAAAGTAATCACTGAAAACGAAATTATCCAGGGAAATTTCTGATAATTACCAAGAAAGAATCAATTATGATAATTTAATAATATATTAACTTTGTAGAATTTTAATTCAAAATAAGCTATTTTTCCTAATGTAATACAGTTTTTCTCTATTAAAAGTGAAGTTAAAAAAAAGGTTATTTTTTACAATAGTTTAGAAAAAGCCGTGCAGAAAACTAAAATAAAACTACTTCATTAAATTAAAATTTTCATTTTTATATTAAGCAGAGTAAGGATTTATTGAACATGCAACATTTTTCTTTTCAAATCAAAGGAAAATATAACCCTGGGGTGAGGTGGGTAAAGAGGAGGGTAATGGGGACATCTGTAATAAACAATAAAAATAAAGAAAAAAAAAATCAAAACGAAACTTCACACATGCACTTTCATTGATTTAAAATACTGAAAATTTATGGTAGACTGTTACTTACAGAAAACAGGTGACTCACTCAGTCTTTGGGTCAAAGGCTGAAAAGTCTGGCTATTTTCCATGAGGTTCAAAATTGCTTCTTCATTAATAAGAGCTTCCTCTACTTTGTGTCTAGTGTGACCTTAAGATGACAAAAATATAAATACATTTAAAAATGGTATAAATTTTCTATTTAGATTTCATACAAATTAGAAAGCATTACAATTTAAACCTACTTAAAATTTGAAGTGTTAGTGACATGTTAAATAAAAAAATAATACAACCTTTTAGTAAAAGCCACAAGAATATCTAACCAGTCACATAGAATATTAAAAAAAACCTTGAACCTGTGAAGTACTAAACACTTAAAGTCTCTTTAGCCTTTTCAATCCTAGTTTGTACATATAGTTATATTACTCTGAAAAAAATCTTTGTGCATTAAAATATTCAAAGGTATAAATCAATTTTATTACAAAAAATAAAATATTCAAAGGGAAAAGACAAACTATCTTATTTGAATAATAAACTTCTTTATTCTCTATGGCTTAAAAATTATAAGTAAATTCATTTTACTTATTTTAATTTGATACTTACCAGAAAGTTTTCACTTCAGGATCTAAAAATATGTCTTTCAACATATGAATTTTACAGAAAGTCTAATAATGTACAGAGAGATTAGATAATTTTATAAAGATAAAATCAGTCTTATAATCTGGTTAAAGAAAGAGGCAGAAAATAAAAGCACATAGTAGTAAGGGTAAAAATGATTATATAGCAAAAAAAAGTCATAAGAGAGTGAACTAAGTGCTTTCAACAGTTTTTTAAAAAAAGCTGAAGTTTCAGGAAGAAATATTTTTAACACATTCTAGGATATAACTGGACTAATAGAGAGTGTTTAATCAAAATAAGCAAACAAAAACCTAAAAACTAGCTCATGCCAAAACAAGGTAATTGAGAGAATCAAAACAAAAGTTGGTTTTCTAAAATGAAGGATATAATAGACAAGATTGGCAAGAATAACCAGAATAAAATAGAAGGTATAGATAAATGTTAGAAATAAAAGAGAAAGTGCCAAAAGATACTATGAATAACTACCAACACATGGAAAATTCAGATTAAAATAACTTTGTAGGAAAAATATGATATAAAACCTGATTCAAATAGAAACAGAAAGCTTGAAGAAAATTAAGAGTAATTATGAAAATTGAATTAGTTTAAAATTTATTCCTTTTACCTACCACCCCAACATTAAATCCACTCACAAAAAATATACTAGATCTGGGTTGTTTTACAGATGAGATCTATCAAATATCTCCCCCAAAACAGATGATATCAATCTAATAAAAATTCTCGAAAATAGAGTTGAAAAAGAGGAACACTCCATAACTCATTGAATGGAGCAACTATTTAGTGGTTCTTTCTCAATAATTAAAAAAGTTAAAATTCTAAATAAATATTAGCAAGATAGACATAGTAATGCTTAAAAAAAAAAAACACTACATTGTGACAATAAGGATTTCATGAGTGCAAGAATGATTTAACATTAAAAATAAACTAAGTTTTTTCACAATTTTTAAATTTTTGTTTTGAAATAATTATAGATTCATAGGAATTTATATAGAACGATCCCCTCCCCCTATATACAACCTGTCTCTCTCTTTCCCTCTCCTCCAGCTCTAGGAAACGTTCATCTACTGTACTTTCTGTCTTCATAGATGACCAATTCTGGACATTTCATATGAATGAAATCATATACTAGGTCCTTCTGTGACTGGCCTCTTTCACTGAGCATAACATTTTCAAGGCTCATTCATGTTGTAACGTGTCTGTACTTCATTCCTTTTTATTGACAAATAATGCTCCATGGTATGGATGATATCACATGTTGTTCATCCATACATCAGTTGATGGACATTTGTATTATTTCCACTGTTTTCTTTTCTTTTCTTTTCTCTGCTAAGTAGTATTCCATCACCTGGATGAACCAGAGTTTGTTGGACAGTTCACCTACTGAAGGATATTAGGGTAATTTCCAGCTTTGGACTGTTACAAATAAAGTCGCTGTGCGTATCTGTGAACAGTTTCTGCATGAAAATAAGTTTCATTTCTCTGGATAAATGTCCAGGAGTGTAAGTGGGTAGTAGAAAGCCCACTTTCAGTTTTACAAGAAACTGTCAAACTACTTCCCAGAGTGACAGGGCCATTTTATATTCCCATCAGCCATGTGTGAAAAATAAAAGTTATTTTAAATGCCATATTAACAAAATAAAAGAAAAAAATAATTATTTCCATAAATTCAGAACATTTGGTAAAAATTTATCCATTCATGTTTTGTTTTTTTTTTAAGATTTTATTTACTATTTTTCAGAGAGAGGGGAAGGGAGAGGCAGAGAGGGAGGGAAACATCAATGTAAGGTTGCCTTTCACCTGCCTCCAGCTATGGACCTGGCTAGAGACCTGGTTTGTAACCTGGTTATGTTGCCCTGGCTGAGAATCGAACCAGCGACCTTTGGGTTCACAGGCTGGTACCTTATCCACTGTGCCACCAGCCAGGGCCCCCATTCATGTTTTAAAAAACAATCTTTTTAGCCAAGAGAAAATTGAGGTGATCATTGATTGAAGTTTATCTACCAATATCCTATAGTTAATTTTATGCTTAATTACGAGACAAAGAAGCACTGCAGGTAAAGCCAGGAAAAAACAATTACTTAATCCTTAAGATTATTCTGGAGTTCTTAAGCAGTGAGTTAAAACATAATTTTAAACATATAAGGATGGGAAAAGAATAAAACTGTTATCTGAAGATGATGACTCCATACACAGAAAAGACATATAAACTATTAGCACTAAAAGCTGCTGATGTAGCACTGACATACAAAGGTCAGTGAAGCTCTAAATAGCAGCATTTCAAAGATATAAATTTTGAAAGATAAAGCTTACAATTGAAATAACTACAAGATACCTAGAATATATGTAACAGAAGATACAAAATAATTATACAAAACAACTTCAAAGCTTTACTGAAAAGCATGAAAGATCAAATAAAGTTGAGAAATATACCATGTCCAAAGATGAAATGATTTGCTACACAGAAAGGTTAAAAATGTTCCTAAATCAAGCAATAATCAAAACCTTCCAAAAAACAGAAGTCCTAGATAGGACAATGTTACAGGTAAAGTTTACCAAACATTCAAAGAAAAATTAACACTTATCCGCAAACTATCCAAAAAATTAATAAGGAATGAAGACTTGCAATCTCATTTACTAAGGCCATTATCCTGATTCCAAAACCAGATGAAGTCACTACAAAGAAATACTATAGGGCAATATCACTAATGAACATATATGCAAAAATCCTTAACAAAATATTAGCAACTCAAATTTGGCAACACATTAAAAAGACCATACACCACGATCAAGTGAGACTTGTTCCTGGGGCACAAGACTGGTACACTATTCAGAAATCAATTAATGTGACACATCCCATAAACAAAGTGAAGGATAAAAATCATATGATCACATCAATAGATGCAGAAAAAGCACCTTACAAAATTGAGTATGCATGTATGTTAAAAATTCTCAGCAAAGTGGGAATAGAGGGAACATATCTCAACATACTAAAGGCCATATATGACAAACCCACAGAACTAAAATCTTACCAATGAGGGAAAACTGAAAGTGTTTTCCTTTAGATCAGAAACAAAGTAGGATGTCCACTTTCACCACTTAGTCAATGTAGTATTGGAAGTTCTAGCCACAGCAATCAGGCAAGAAGAAGAAATAAAAGACATCCATATAAGAAAGTAAAACTGTAATTATTTTCAGATGATATGATACTATATGTACAGATTCCTAAAGATTCCACAAAGAAACTAGCATAACTGGTAAATAAACTCAGGAGAGTAAGGATACAAAATAATATTCAGAAATTGGCTGCATTTCCCCAAAAAAGGGAAATTAATAATCCCATTTATAATTTCATTTAAAAAATAATAAAATGTGTAAAATAAATTTAACCTGTATTTGAAAAATTATAACACACTGAACAAAGAACTGAAGAAGACATAAATAAATGCAAGCATATATCATGCTTGTGGGCAGAGAAATTAACAGTTAAAAAAAATGTCCCTACTATACTCAAAGCTTATAGATTCAATGTAATTTCTATCAAAATACCAGTGGCATTTTTCACAGAACTAGAAAAATAGTTCAAAAATTTAAATGGTACCACAAAAGCCCTCAAATAGCCACAACAACCTTGAGAAAAAAGAACAAAGTTGGAGGTATCATGCTACCTGATATCAATCTAAAATAAAACAGCATAAAAACAGACAAATAGATGGATGGAACAGAAGAAAGCCTGTAAATATACAACAAAGGAGGCAAGCATACATAACAGGGTAAAGACAGTCTATTCAATAAATGGTGCTGGGAAAATTGGACAGATACATGCAATTAGAACATTTTCTTACACCATGTACCAGAATAAACTAAAAATGAATGAAAAACCTAAATGTAAGATTGAAAACTCATAAAATTCCTAGGAAAAAAATAGGCAATAAACTCTGACAGTTTTCTTCACAATAATATTTTTTTCTGATATATCTCCTCAGGCAAGGGACACAAAAATAAACAAATGGGATTACATCAAACTAAACAGTTTCTACACAGTAAAGAAAACCATCAACAAAATGAAATGACAACTTACTGAATTAAAGAACATCTGTGCCAATGGTACATCCAATAAGGGGCTAATATCCAAAATTTTAAATAGCTCATACAATTCAACACCAAACAAACAAACCAAACCTTAAAACAATCCAATTAAAAATGGGCAGAGCCCTGGCTGGTGGCAGAGCAGATAAGGCGCCAGCCTGCAAACCCAAAGATCGCTGGTTCTATTCCCAGCCAGGGCACATAACCAGGTTGCAAGCCAGGTCTCCAGCCAGGTCTGTAGCTGGAGGCAGGTGAAAGGCAACCATACATTGATGTCTCTGTCCCTCTCTGCTTCTCTCCCATCCCCTCTCTCTAAGAGTAATAAATAAAATCTTAAAAAAAAAAAAGGGCACAGGACCTAAATAAATACTTCTCCAAAAAGTACATACAGATAGCCAATAGACACATGAAAAGGTGCTCAGTATCACTAATCAAAGAAACAGAGAACCACAATGAGATATTATCTCACACCTGTCAGAATGGCTTTATAAATAGATCAACAAATAAGTGTTGGTGAGGATGTGCCTCATACACTACAGCAGAATTGCAAATAGGTTCAGTCACCATGAAAACCAGTGTGGAGAGTCCTGAAAAAATTAAAAGTGGAATGGTCTCTGACCCAGCAATTCCACTTTTGGGTATGTAATCAAAGAAACCCAAAACACTACATACCCCTATGTTCACTGCAACATTATTTACAATAGCCAAGATATGGAAGCAATCCAAGTGCCCAAAAACAGACAAGTGGATAAAAAAGATGTGGTACATACAAGGTCTGTCCCAAAAGTACCGGCCACGCAAACTGTTTTTATTATATTGGCACTGGCTTGATACTTTTGGGACAGACCTTGTATATATAATGGAGTATTACCTGGCCATAAAAAGAACGAAATCATATAATTTGTAACTGCATGGATGCATCTAGAGAGTATTATTCTAAGTAAAATAAGTCAGAGAAAGACAAATACCATATTACTTCACTTACATGTGAGAGCCAGGAACAAAAAAATAAAGGACGAGACAAAATTGAAATAGTTATAAAGAGAACAGACTCATAGTTGCCAGAGGAAACAGGGGACTGGAAGGCCGGGTGAAAAAAGTGAAGTGATGAAGAACAAATTGGCAGTTACAAAACAGTCACAAAAATAAAGTACAGCATAGGGAATATAGGTGTGGTGCAGGTGGGTACTGAAAATATTGGAAGAATCAGTTTGTAAATTATATGGCTGCCTAATCACTATGCTATATACCTAAATGTAACATAAAATAGTATTGAATGTCAACTGCAGAAGATTTTTTAAAATGTTCCCAATTGTTCTATAAAATCAATGAATTCTTAATAAAAATCTCAACAGGGCTCTTCCCAGAGATGAATAATCTGACCCTAAAATTAACATGGGAGAGGTTTTTCTTAAAGATCAAGAGAAGTTTGAAGTCAAATAAGGGAAGATCTGACCTTGATGTATATCAATACTGAAGCAACAGTAATTACAACAGTATAGTATCATTAACATAGGGATGTGATTTTCAACCTTTTTCATTTCACGGTGCACATAAACTAACTATTAAAACTCTGTGGCACGTCAAAAAATAGTTTTTTTGCCAATTTGACTAAAAAAGGTTTGAAAAAGATTGTATTTATTTTTTAGAGAGGGGAAAGGAGGGAGAAAGAAAGAGAAATACCAAATGTGTGGTTGCCTCTTACGCACCCCTAACTGGGGATCTGATCTGCTACCCAAACATGTGCCCTGAGTGGGCATCAAACCAGTGACCCTTTGGCTTGTAGGCTGGCATGCAATCCACCGAGCCACACCAGGCAGGGTGGTATACTTTTGATTCACTCACACCAGATGACTACTGTTGTGTTGGCTGTTGTCATGTTATTATTTGGCAATCAAAGGGAAAGAGGTCAGTGCCCTTGACTAGTCAGGTATTGCATGTTTTAAAAATTCATCTGGTACACTGGCTGAAAATAGGTGACATAAAGGAAACATGACTGAAGTCAGGGAATTGAATAGAAAAAAAACAGAAGACCTAAATGTGAAAATCCAAATTGTAAGCTCACATAAGCCTTCAGAATGAAAACTTTCATTAAACCCAAGTAAATCAGGCATAACAACCAAACTATAAAGAAAAAAAAATTGTTAAATTTGACACTAAAACTGAAGATATGCAAAACACTTAAAAGAAAAAAAAGATGGAAAAGAAAGCTAAAACTTTTTTGAGACTTCTAAAGTACAAATCTAGATAGAGAAAAATATCTACAGTATATGTAACTGACAAAAGTTTAATATTTATAAAATAGGAGGAACACCTACAAATAAGTAAGAAAAAGACTAGTGACCCAATAAAAAATGAGCAAAGAACATCAATAAATAATTTTCAGATAAAGAAACCCAAATGCTCAAACTTACTAATAATACAAATTAAACTAAAAATACAAATTAAACTAAGGTGATGTCATTTCAAAGAATCAAAATGGAAAAAAAATTTATATCTGAAACTTTCCAGTACTGAGGATATAGGAAAATATAAGCTCTAATATATTGTAAAAACATCATCTTAGGTACAATCATTTTACAGAGCAATTTTGTAATATTAGCATTACTACTATATGTGATATTTTTAATATTAACATCTCAGATTCGGAAAAATTGAGCACTAAAAATAATGGGGTTTATAGGGAAAAAAAGATTAGGGCAGGCCCTGGCTGGTGGCACAGTGGATAAGGCACCAGCCTGCCAACCCAAAGGTTGCTGGTTCGATTCCCAGCCAGGGCACAGAAGCAGGTTGCAAGCCAGGTCTCCAGCCAGGTCTGTAGCTGGAGGCAGGTGAAAGGCAACCATACATTCATGTCTCTCTCCCTCTCTGCCTCTTTCCCTTCCCCTCTCTCTGGAAATAATAAATCAAAGTATTAAAGAAACAAAATTAAAAAAAAAAAAAAAAAGATTAGGGCAAACTTATGCAACTTTGTGACCAGAGCACTGACAAAATCAGTAATCAGTATAGGGGAGATGTTCTGATCAGTTAGGAAGGCAGCTCAGAGTGGCTGGAGGATGTCAAGGTGGTTATTGAAAGTGCCCAAAAAATAACAGTACGGAAATGCTGGGTACAGTTCGATGATAGTGTGCAGCTGGCACGTGCAAAAACAAAGCAAAGGGAAGAGCTCTGAGCCACAGGACTGGCATTAAGGTGAACCCAGGAGACGGTGCAACCTGCCATTAGTCACAGATGCACAATTCTTGGATTCAACTTTTAAGGAGGAAGGAAAATCTGAATGTAGATGTTAATTTTGAGTTGTTGCTTAATATAGTCAAAAGCCCCTGCTTTCAAGGTAGCCATGAAAAAGACTTTTTATGCTGAAGGCTGTAATTCCATTCCCACCAAGCTGGCTCTCCTTGCCTAGAATAAGTGCATATGAAACAACTTGACTTCTAGGTAAAACTTTAATTATTTTTTTATTTCCTATTCATGTATAAAGTGATTGCATCACAGAAACCCTATTAGAATATAATAGTACAATGCATACACCTTAACACTTGGCAAATCACATTTCTATGTATCTTCTGTGGATAAACTCTTGCACAGTAGCCACAGATGACAGATGTAACACTTGTTAACAGTGCTAAAGTGAAAACACCTAATAGTTGTAGAGTAACAGATAAACTTGTTTAGTTAAAAAGAGTTTAAATGAGAAACCTAGAAATGTGTATGAACAAAGACAGATTTCAAAGTTGTAATATTGACCTAAAAACACTCAAACATCATTAGTAATGAGGGAAATAATTAAAACCATAATGAGATGCAATTTCACATACACTAAGACAACTATGTAAAAGAGAGAGATAATAACAAGTGTTAGTGATAATGTAGGGACAGTGCAACACTCCTATATTGCTGGTGGGAATATAAAATGGTGCAGTTACTTTGGAAACAGTTTTGGCAGTTTGAAAAAATTAAACACAAATTTAACCAATGACCCAGCAATTCTACTCCTTTGTATCTACTCAAGAAAAAAATTTAAAAAATATCCACACAAAGGCTTACATACAAATATTCCTAGCAGCATTATTAAGAGCCAAAAAACAACTCAAATATCCATTAACTGGTGAATGAATTAATAAAATATGGTATATCCACACAATGCAATATTATTCAGTGATAAAAATACTTATGGCTACAAGATTGATGAACCTGGCAATATTAGGCTGACTGAAAGAAGACACAAAAGAGCATATTGTGTTTCATTTATTTATGTCCATTCATTTATGTAAGTCTAGACAAGAAAGTAGATTAGTGGTTAATTAGGGCTGGAGGTGGGACTAGCTGTGATTGCAAATGGTCACAGAATCTTTTGAGGTGAAGAAAATGTTCTAACCAAATTATGATGTTTGTAGAACTCTATAAATTTAGTATAAATCACTGAAATACAAATTGAAAATGAGTGCATTTTTTTTTTTTAAAGATTTTATTTCATTATTATTATTTTTTTTTAGAAAGAGGGGAAGGGAGAGAGGCAGAGAGGGAGAGAGACATCAATGTATGGTTGCTTTTCACCTGCCTCCAGCCACAGACCTGACTGGAGACATGGTTTGCAACCTGGTTATGTGCCCTGGCTGGGGAATCGAACCTGCGACCTTTGGGTTCACAGGCCGGCATCTTTTCCACTGTGCTACCAGCCAGGGCTTTTGTATTATGTAAATTAAACGTCAATTAAGTTGTTGAAAAAAGCAAGCTGTTTAATCTATTACAAGCAGGGTACCATTTAGGTAAAATTAAAAATATAAAGTAATAGTATAAGGTTGTGGGCATACTTGGAGGATGGGGCAAAAACTGGTTTACAGTTGAGAAACAGTATATTCTTGTATTACTATATTTATTAATTATTGTATTATTTTCTATATGAATAACTGTAAACATACTTTTGCCCCATGCCGTATATGAGAATATATAAAGTCATACATGGTAACAGTTTGCACCAACTGCAGAATAGGGCTTACCTCTAGAGATGAAAAAAAAGTAAAGGAATAGGAGAGAGGTTTTTGCCGTATCAAGGATGTTTATTTCTTAGCTAAACCCAACCAAATAGTAATAGCTCAGTGCTAGATGTACAGATGTCTGTAAGGTATTTTCTGCACCCCTGAAAAGGAAACCTCACCTCTGCTCGATTCTGTGTCTTTATGGTCTTCTACCATATTAGCTGGGGTACACTGAAGAGTTTCAGGAGACAGAACCTCAGAGTGCAGTGTTAACTCAGCAGAGAACTCCTGGGATCCATCGCTGTAATCCACAGATCCTGATAATGTTCTGCTTAATTAAAACACATCCTTTATAACAAACTAGATGACAAAGCAATAAAATAGTTCTGAGATCTATAATAAGTAACCACTTACACAGAGAAATCATTCTGTTTGAGAATTTCCTGAAGTCTCTTCTGAAATTTTTTTTCACTTTCTGTTGTTGGCACAAACCTGCGGTCTTTAAATTGTAAAAGTGCATTAAGAAAAATGTAGATAGCAAATGAATGAAATACTTCCTTTTCTCCTAAAATTGCTTTTAAAATAGAAGTTCCTATCCCTCTCTTGACACATATAATAGTACCTAAAAGCAGTTCCATTATAAAAACAAACAAAAGAGAAATGATTGTTACTGAAGCTATATAATTAAGTATTTATTTCAAGATTAAGTTCTATAATTATAACTTAAATCTAACATAGAAAAACATTGTTCTTTACGTATACATGTAACATACACTCTGAACTAAGAATTTTCCCATACAAAATATATTTCTATTTTAAAAGACATTCAAAATTTATCAAAGTATGCATTCATAATTTATCAAAATATTTTTACTGTCCAGGACACTGTAATAAAACTTTGAAATTTTAATTGGACTTCAGTATAGGCTTCCTACTGTATTTCAAATACGTTTGCCTTGTGAATTATGTCTTTTATTCTTTTACCTTTAATTTAATAATTTTGTTGTGTCCATGGCATTTATTTAAGCCCCCTCAAATTCTCTTTTGAGTAGCAGGGTTTAGTAATAAATAAAATTAGTGTTTTCTTCAGAGCTGTAGAAGAAGATGATCAAAGTGAGAGTTTGTAAGATATACCAAGATAATAATTTGGGGGCCATATTTCATGAGTACATTTTCAAAGCTTAATAAATTAAACACTGTTTCTAAGTTGGGATTCACAATCATCTATGAGTATTCTATCGCTCATTTAGAAATACAGGTTAGAACATACTAGAGAATGAAAAAGGAGCAAAAATGTGGGACAGGAGAACAAGGTATGATGAAAACCTGGTTCAGGGCAATGACAACAGAAAAATATACAGAAAAGTTAAAAATAATTTGAAAAGTAAATGTTAAGGTCAAGATAAAAGCTCAACCTTAACCTTAACCTTTTCTATTAAAATATCTTGTTTAAAAAAATCATTAGAGTACTATTTGGTTTATACCTTGTGATTCAGGTTGGCTAATTTGAGAACTTTCATTTCTGTTTCTTCGCCGTTGCTTTTCATCTTCCCATATAGCCTGTAGACCAGGATTTCCCTCAATTTGAGCTGTAATCATAATAATACTTCACTACTATACGGTTAAAGTAAAAAAATACTTGCTTAAAAAAAATATCTGAACTTAAAAAAAATAAATACCATCTTTTAAGAAAAACAATTACCTACTTTGTATAGTAAAGCAGACCAACTATCCCAACCTACATTTCATATGCTATCCTGTTTTTAGTTTTCTTCGCAGTGGTTCCCAAAAACCCAGCAAGTAAGTAAGATTCAAACATCTGATGATAGCCAACAGACCTAAGACCTGGTATATATCCTAAAAATTATAAATCAGATTATATTAATTTTTTTAATATTGGCTAATTTATTTGTGTTACATTTATTTTAGGTTCATGATTATGCAAACATACCCATATGAGTTAAAGTATAAATAAAAAATAAAGCCTATCTGGCCATTGCTGGTGTGGCTCTAGAGATTGAGCACCAGCCTGCAAAACCCAAGGGTGGCTGGTTCGATTCCCAGTCAGAGCATATAACCAAGTTGCAAGCCAGGTCTCCAGCCAGAAGCAGGTGAAAGGCAACCATACACTAATGTGTCTCTCCCTCTCTGCCTCTCTCCCTTCCCCTCTCCCTAAAAATAATTAATAAAATCTTTAAAACAAACAAAAAAAGCCTATCTCATCAAAGGTACAGAAGCAATCTTTGTAACATTTGGTATCCTCTTACATCTCTAATAATGTTTTCTTCCTTACTATTTCACTCTACTTTGGTCATTAATTTTTGAAAATAAAAACATATATTAAGAATAACTACATACATACCTTCAATGTCCAGCCGATTTAAGATATCAGCAGCTACAGCATCTACTTCTAATTCACATGTACTCTGTGGTTCAACACCTTCCAATATTAATGAGCTATATTAAAAAAATATCAAAAAACCACAGTAATTATGTAAGAACAAATTTTCTAAAGATTTTTCTTATATAATTTTTCATGTTTAGGCAATAAACAGAAAAGCTAGTGACATATTAATTCACAATTCATGACATAATTTATATTTACTTATATATATATATATATACACACACACACACAAAGAAATAAAAAATAGGAAGAGAAAAATATAAAAAATACTGTTATATTAATAACTCAATTGAGATCCTTTTGCAGTACATTTTTCACATTTTTAGTTTCTTATATTTTATACATAAGGAATGTACAATGTTTCAGCATTTAGGTCATATCCAGGACAGAATGGGACAGCAGAAGACAATTGAGAGATGTATCAAAAACCATACAGATAATCATTTACCCAGAGGCATATTTCTCAGCAATCACAAATTGTTTACAAAATGAGAGAATATGCAATAAGCGATGAGGGGAGGTAAGTATACTGAAAAGTGGGCAACTGATACTAACTACTGCTGAGCTGGAGAATGCTTTAAAATTCTCTATAAGACAGATTTGAGAAACCACATGTTCGATAGTGGGATCATGGCTAGGAAATGTGGTAACACCATAAAGTCATTAATTTTTATGAGAACTACTATAGAGCGTTGTTCCCACTAATGCCTTTTGTCTCAGAAGTTTCGGGGTTTTTTTTTTTCCTCTTTGTTTTATCAGAGCCACACACACACAAATTAGGGTACCACATAACTGTCCCTGCTTGACAGAATGAACATACAACTTCTAAGGTGAATCCCAGTTTACTCATTCCAAAATTTAGATATCCTACCAATACAAATATCAAATGAAAATGAGAGAACCATGGTTTTTACTAGAGAGTAGGTAATGGCAGATTTCATTCACATTTGTCTTTGAAAAATTTTTTAATGTTTTAGGAGAAACATATTACCAAAACTTCGTTTTCCAAAATCTGTCCCTAAGGAAATTTTGAAAACATTAGAAATTCATTTGTTAAACCACAGAATTTTTACAATTCAAATAAATGTGCATGTATACACAGATGACTACATGGAGATACAAACATGCACATATATATTTTTATCATTGATAGAAAAGAAATAATTAGCCAACTTACCAAAACATATCCTTTATACTTTCAGAAAAAATAATTCCTAAATGCAGTCTTCTTCATTCATATAACTTTACAAAATGAATTTTGCCATGAGATGACATACCAGATAAAATAGTTTACGGTCAACAATTTTCTTATACTAAAAAACTTCATAACAATTTTCTTATACTAAAAAACTTCATAAGTTTTGGAAAAACTATATATATTGTAAACTTCATGGGTGAATTTTCAAGGAATAACACATTTGTGACAAAGGAGGGAAACAATAACATAAAAAAAAAAATAGAATCTCATAGCAGAAATTTATAACTATTTGTTGCCCTTATTACAAAACTACTTTAGACAGTCAGGAGAGGTGATCCTAGGGAAAGGAAGTAGTTTTCAGACTTAAAATTTTCCAGTACGTTGAAAAAGTGTGAGTAAAAACTTTGAATCAGCAAATGCATTCATTTTAGCCATGAAAGTTAAATAAAATACAGACAACTGTAGCTCTCTGAACATTTCTGTTTATAGTTTAACAAAAACAATTCTACTAATTAGAATCAGTGACAATGGAGCTCAGCTATCCGTAACTCTAAAAAATGTCTTCGGATCATTCTGATGGGCAGCGAGGATTGAGATTTTTGTGGTAGATTTCTATTTTTGTGGATTCAACACCAGCAAGTAGTCCTGAGGGTCTATGATCCGAGGTAACTGACAATGAGCTAGTGAGTAAGGTTAAGGCAGCTGCTAACTCAGCATTCTCACCTCATTCCAAGTTTGTTGCTCTGGATTATAGCCCTTGTCATAATGTTTGTGAAATGACATAAAGCATTTCTTTGTAAAAAACAAACAAAGTACACTGGGGATAGAAATAAGACTAATAAGATCTAAGACTAATGATCTATGGCAAATAAGTTTTTTTGACATTGTTATCTGTACTTCATGAAATTACGGGTTTTCATGTTTAATACAGTAAACACATCCCCCAAACACAAAATATGGGTTAATGTGAGACAAAAATATATAGCTATCCCATATTTAATTTAAATGCTAATTCTGAGTGCCTTGTTTAATTTTACTAGTTTATGTATTCATATCTCTGCTTATAATTTGTCAACTCTTAAAAGAAAATAAACCCTGGCTAGTGGCATAGTGGATAAGGCTCCGGCTTACGAACCCAAAGGTCACTGGTTCAATTCCCCAGGCAGGGCACTAAACAAGGTTGCAAGCCAGGTCTCCAGCCAGGTCCATGGCCGGAGGTAGGTGAAAGGCAGCCATACATTGATACCTCTCTCCCTCTCCGCCTCTCTCTAAAAATAATAAAATAAAATAGGCTTCTTAAAAACATTCTAAAATTCAAACTTTTCAATACATAGGGTTTCCCCACACTTACTCCTAATCAGTGAAGCTTTACTACAATCTTATAACCTACCAAGATGTATGCTCAAAAAGGGCTTCCAACTAAATTTTGACTTGAGCATGCAAAACAAAAAAGAAAGAAAAAAAATCCCTAAAAATAACAAAAACAAGTCACTAAATGTAGAATTGGAAAACCAAGGGATCTAATGAATAGGTAAAATGCTTGGGTTAAGTCGGTTTGCTCCAACTTTAGAGAAAGAGGGACTATATCACAGGAATAAGAAATAGAACAAGTAGCTTGTTGGTCACTTGCTCTGGTCTGATTAGAACTGATGTGGTAAATAACATTCTCTCTAAATTTAATACCATTTCAACATGTTTATAAAAACAATTCTGCTATACCTGAGAAGGAACCAAGAAGTACATCTGTATGTATGCATATGTGTGTACATGTATGTGTTTATTAAAAAGTCCAGATACTTATTTATTTATTTATTTACTTATTTTCCCGATACTTATTAAGCTGAATCAAGAGGAAAGGCAAATCACTGTCCATATCATTTTCAAGTCTTATTAAGTCTCATTCTGGCATAACATCCCAGTCATAAACCATTGTATTTCTATCATTACCTAGTGGTACTCTTTTTTCTGTCCCTTTTCTTTTATTTGTTAGCTTATTTTCTTCATTAGATTCCACATATAAGTGAGAGATCATATGGCATTTGTCTTTCACTGACTGGCTTATTCCACTTATGCCTCCAGTTCCATTCCTGATGTCACAAAAGGTAACGAGTTCTTTCTCTTATTTACTTGTTTGGTTTTTTTTTTTTACTGCTGCATAGTATTCTATTGTGCAAGTGTACCACAAGTTTTTTATACACTTATTTACCGATGGGCACTTAATCTGTTTCTAGATCTTGGCTATTGTACATGACACTGCTATGAGCATAGGGATGCATATATTCTTTCTGATTGGTGTTTCCTTAGTAATATTCTTTCTTAATTTCAGATATTAAAAAAAGCCCAAGCAATTCTTTAATATGAAAATTCTATTACATACATATTAAGATTTTAGCTGCCTAAGTTCTCAAAAATATTTTGATAGATTATCTCTGATTAATACATCCTTTTTTTCCTTTCATGAAATAAAAAATAAAGTCATTTGAACACTTTTTCCACCTTATAGTCTTAAAAAAAAAAGATCAGGTGACATATATGTAGTGAAAAGAGAAAAACCATAATCACCCTGTCAATACCCAATTGAGCAATAAAAAAATCAAGAGAGCCTGGGCACTGCTTTGTGGTATAAAACAGAAATCCCTCTGAGTTCTATGTAGATAAAGCTATTATTATGACTTTTATTGTTACTAATTACCTATCTGTTTTATCTAAATGTTTAGAATGTTTACTACCTTCTCCAAAATAAATTAGTATGTCTCAAATAATAAAATAGTCAAAGCAAATCACAGATTATATTATTCATACTCAGTATGTCAACCTACTTTTCCTCACCAATATTTAGTATTTAGAAGTTTAAAGGGTTATTTTTACTAAGAATATCTACTATTTAGGTCTTCAATTGCTATTATATTATGTGACTTTTACTTGAAAATTATAGGATATCAATTTAGAATATCAATAAAGAAATGTTGGAGAGAAGTATAAAAATTTACATCCAGATTCCTTTTATTAATTAAGTGATAATTAAGTATATTTTCATGGTCTCTTTTTAAAATCTATGATTCTGTATAACATACTAATGTTGAGATTTGCTTTTCTGATAAATTTATAATATTAAAAACACTGATATAAGGTTAAAATGAAATGATGGTAACCACTAATTTCTGAATACAGTAGGGTATACATAAACAAGTTTTCTTCTTTACAACATTAACTAACCTTGGTATTTCATTTTCTTCCCACCGAAATAAGGTACCAGTAAGAGAATTTCCTGGTAGCCGATCCTTGTAAGATCCAGTTGCACGCAATGAATCACCTGGGAATAGAAAAGTAAAAGGGAATAAAATTAGAAAAAAAGTTCTCATTTTAATTTGCATGTAATTACTCTTTAAGTAAATAATATACAACCTCTATGACTAGTTCCTAAAAATTAATACACACTTAGGAATGTATATGCACAGTTGAGAGTAATGGTTCCAAACTAAGAAGTATTTATACTATATACCTAAAAAAAATTTTTTTTTTTACTTATTACTTTCAGAGAGAGGGGAAGGGAAAGAGGCAGAGAGGGAGAGAGACATCAATGTATGGTTGCTTTTCACCTGCCTCCAGCTATGGACCTGGCTAGAGGCCTGGCTTGCAACCTGATTATATGTCCTGGCTGGGGAATCGAACCAGCCACCTTTGGGTTTGCAGGCTGGAGCTTTATCCATTGAGCCACCAACCAGGGATATACTATATACTTTTAAAAAGAGAAATGACTACCAGAGTTTCATACTGGAACAAAGAATACATTTAAATGTGTTATTCTGATAGGTATGCTTAAAATCTCATTTTATAAATAAAGATGGATTAAAATTTTTTGTAGATTTTAATCCAAACCCCAAGGATATGCCGTATGATCCTCAATTAAAATTCTAGTGGAAATTAGATTTCAGGTAAAATTCAAAACATACTTGAATACTAATCCCTGAAAAAACAAAACAAAACAACAGTGCATTCCAAAAATAATGGTAGTAAAAAACAGTGAGTGGAAACCTGGGACAAGTGCAAATACAATTTGACAAACAGCTGAAAAGGTGACATGTTTGCTTAGTTATCTCAGTTTCAGAAACTGAGTCCTAAGGTCATGCTTTTGAAGTAGTCTCTATCCCTGACTGGTGACTCAGTGGATAGGTGCTGGCCTGTGAATCCAAAGGTCGCTGGTTCGATTCCCAGCCAGGGCACATAACCAGGTTGCAGGCCAGGTCTTCAGCCAGGTCCATAGTTGGAGGCAGGTGAAAGGCAACCATACACTGATGTTTCTTTCCCTTTCGTCCTCCTTCCCTGCCCTTCTCTCTGAAAATAATGAATAAAATCCTAAAATAAATAAATAAATAAATATAGTGTTCCTAAATTTTAGCCATTTTTCTGTGATCTCTTATGGGAATATAAATATTCAGATAAGAGAAAGCTTGAATCCTGATATTATGAAAGACATTAAATTTGCAATCCTCTTCAGCTAAATTTAATATTTTGATTTTCTTTCTTTTTAATAAGATTTTATTATTTTTAGAGAGAGGGGAAGGGAGAGAGGCAGAGAGGGAGAGAAACATCAGTATATGGTTGTCTTTCACCTGCCTCTAGCTACTGACCTGGCTTGCAACCTGGCTTGCAACCTGGTTATGTGTCCTGGCTGGGAATTGAACCAGTGACCTTTTTGATTTTCTTAAATTTCATATATTTCTGCTTTCAGATGGTAAAAATTTTCCATAGTTAAAAAAATCCCAGTCCTGGCTATTGGCACAGTGGATAGGCACTGGCCTGCAAACCCAGAGGCTGGATTCTCAGCCAAGGCACATAACCAGATTGCAAGCCAGGTCTCCAGCTAGGTCCATAGCTGGAGGCAGGTGAAAGGCAACCATACATTGACGTTTATCTCCCTCTCTCCCTCCCCCTATCTAAAACTGATAAATAAAATCTTAAAAAAAAAATCCCTTCTAAACATCAATCTCATACCTATCTAGCTTCTATAACTAAAACAAATGGCTTATATCTATTTGCTAATACAAAATTTTCTCATGTTTTTCAACTACTGGAAACAAACTTTTATAGGGTTTCTTTTAGAGGTATTTAGAATGTTCTAACGATTGTGGTGATGGCTGCATAACTATCAATATCCTAAAACCAATGAATTTTCCATTTTAAATAAGTAAATTGTGTGGTATGTGAATTATGCCTCAATAAAGCTGCTACAAAAAACCTTTCACTTTAGTCTTTTCCTAATAAAATCTAACACCATCTTGTGTATTTCATTTTTTATTCACTTAGCATGTATAATATAAATACATATTATTTTATAAATCACTAATCACATAACCCTTGTTTCAACACTTTAATTTGAATTGAGAACTTAACCTTACTTTTCCTTCTTGCTTTTCGGAACTTGACAGCAGCCAGATTTATTAAATTCATTCCATACAGATTGTAGTCAATGAAGAGCTGTAGGAGGTAGGGAATATGCGCTTCATGAGGCTGATAAAATTTATTCATTATGGCTCCACTTTGCAAGAGTTCACATATCCTAAATTAGGGAAAAAATCTGTATCAAAATTATGTTTCTTAGACTGTTAAGTGAAATAATGATTATACTCTAAAAGAGAATAAAGCATCATATTGGCATTCAACTTTACTAGAAATTTGTATTTTGTAAAAAATTAAAAGCTTATATCAAGGTAAACAGTAAGCCACGTGCTCTGAAAATGACAAAAACTTAAAATGAGTAATTTTAAATTAAAAAAAAAGTTTACTGATTTTAGAGAAAAGGCAGAAGGGAGAAAGAAAAGAATTTTATATATTATATATAATATGTTACATACATAATATATATGCATATATGTGTGTGTGTGTGTGTATATATATACATAGAGAGAGAGAGAGAGAGAGAGAGCGAGCGAGCGAGAGAGAGAGAGAGAGAGAGAGAGAGAGAGAGGGAGAGGGAGGGAGGGAGAGGGATTGTCAGTTTCCCACATGTGCTCCAACTGGAGATCGAACCTGCAACCTATGTATGTGCCCTGACCGCGAATCGAACCCCCAACTTTTTGGTGGACAGAAATGCCACTCCAACCAACTGAACCACACCAGCCAGGACAAGAGTATTTTAACTTTTAAAACTAGTTTAATGCTAACTACTGGGTTGACCAAAAAGTCCATATGGTTTTTTTCTGTAAAATAAAAGACCCATTTTTCATTTTTACTTTTTACTTTATCGATTTGGGTATTTTAAGTATGTTGGCCATCTCCTGACATACAAACAAATACTGATTGTTCTCAACTTGAATGCTATCAACCTCAACTGGTCTACCCAACAGTGGAGTATTGTCCAATGAGAAATCTCCAGCATGAAATTTCACAAACTATTTTCGACACGTTTGATCACCTTCTCCACACACCAGTCACAGCACCTTCTCCGCACACCACACCATCTTCTTTTGAGTTTCAGTTGTGTTTTACCTTTCTTGAAATAATAAAGCATAATATGCTGAAAATGTTGCTTATTTCCTTTCATCTTCAATATTAATATGACGACACAAAAATTCACCAATTTTGATTAGTTTAAACAAAAGCATGTTGATGTCACAGTACAACTGAACAAAACTGTGTCCAATGAAGTCAGACAACTAAATACTACTAGAGCCATCTTAAGGAAAAAAACTTTACAAACTTTTGGCCAACCCAATATATTGAGAAAGACAAAGAGATTTTTAAAATAAGATTTTTATTTTAAAAAATCCATAAAATATTTTGAAAAGATTATACAAAAGTTCTACAGAAGGAAATAGGACTCAATCCACTAATAGAAGATATCATCGTGTTAACATTTTTCTTCTCTCAGTTGCTTTCCTACAAACAATAGGCAATTATAAATAGTGTAAATTATAAATAATGTAAGTGCTGGGAAAGGAAAGTACATGAAACATCTAAAAGGTACACTAATCAAAGGTGCAAAGGTAATTTCTGCAAAGCTTTCTTGAAGAGAAGTTTCTGAGTAGGAGTCTAAACAGTTAGGTGGAGGTACTTTTTGTTTGAAGAGAGGAAAGAGTATTTCACGCAAATAAAATTGAACATTCAAAGAGTTACGAGAAAATGTGACTCACTTGGGAACTGAAATCACTGGTGACGGAACTGTGGTAAGAAGTTGGCTAGACAGGTAATGAGAAGTCAGATCTTGCAGAGCCTATTAAGACATATGAAGAAGTAGTGCCATTTGCCTGTGAAAAGCAGTCAAGTGAAATGACCAGCTTAGCTCGAGAACACACAATACTAGGGAGTGAGAGGCTATCGTGGAAAAACTAAGATGATAGTAGCTTTAATTGATTCATAAAAATGTGTTAATTTAGGAGGTGTGTAAGAAATAAATGATGAGGCCCTGATGGCTGACTATATGTGGAGGATAAGGTAGAATATAGTATATTATGGAGTTGACCATAATGCCTAGATTTCTTAAGCAGCTAGTTGATGGTCCTGCATTTATTGAAATAGAAAAGAATGGAAGAAAATGGGTTTGGGGGAATTTTTTTGGAGGGAAAAATAAGGATAGACTGTTTTAGACATACTGGGGTTTAAGTATAATGGGACAATCAGGTTGATTTCTATGAAAATGTTCAAAATGAATAATAATAAAGATGCGGACAAGAATAATTTTATTAACACAGCAAAGGCAGCTAACATTTTTTAAGCACTATGTGTTAGATGCTGTATTAGGTGCTTTTATGCTCAATCTCAAGTAACCCTCTACAAACCTATGGTACTATAATCCCCATTTCATAAACAGAGAAACTGAGTCTTAGAGATATTAAAAAGTTGTCCAAAATCACAGAAATAAAAAGTGGAAGAGTTAAAATTCAAACCAAATTTTCTGACTTATAAGGTTTCACTCTTAACTATAGTACTATGTATCCATTAGGTTATTTGATACATCGATGAGGAGCTGGGGAGGGAAATTTAGGCTATTGATATACATTTGGAAGTCAAACACATAGATTAAGAAAAACAAACCATGGAAGCAGATTAAGCAGTAGAATGAAAGTGTAGAGAGAAAAGATAAAAGCCTAAAGCACATAGTGGATAAGGTGCCGGCCTGCAAACCCAAAGGTTGCTGGTTCAATTCCCAGCCAGGGCACATAATCAGGTTGCAAGCCAGGTCTCCAGCCAGCTCTGTAGCTGGAGGCAGGTGAAAGGCAACCATACATTGATGTTTCTCTCCCTCTCTGCCTCTCTTCCTTCCCCTCTCTCTAAAAATAATAAATAAAATCTTT